>CM071569.1:48506787-48544606 GCA_036426205.1 Ascaphus truei
AACACCATTGCAGAGACCTATCATGGGCCGCTCCTCGCGCAGAGGCCATTCCCGCGCTTCAGCTGCTACGCTGAGTGATTCGCACCAGCCTACCAGTTGCCGATCCCCAGCCTGGATATCGACTCTCTGAAGTCTCCAAATCTGACCCCAGCTGTCCATGGATTACCCTGCCTTCTCCAACCCTGAACCGGCTACATTGACTATGAACTGCACAATCAGAACCGACTTTGTGGTCTAAGGTCGGTGTATTCACATCCCCACCTCAGCCGGCGGTCCAGTCCCGGTTTGTGGCGAGCACGCCCGTTACACACATAAAGGGTCTGTGGAGTTATAACTGGGTAGAATTGGAGTTGAATACTACAAGAAGATCTAGACTCTGCACTTCAAAAACAACTACAACCTTGTAACTGTGAGAACTTGACTTCTAAACTGCTGATAATGGTACTTCTTCCTATCTCCAATACTTTATTTAGTCTCTCTCCTGTATCTCACTATGCCCTCCCTATTCCTTTTCTGTTTAATGTCTCCTCACATCTTTGTAAACATTTCGTTCTCTCCAACTTCTCCACAACCCCTCCTATACACATTTCTTCATCCCTCCTCTCAACCTATGCATGTGCCTATACACTGCCTATTATTTATACACCTGTTTCCAACAACTTCTTTACCCCTCAATAAAAGCACCCCCACATATCCTCTATTCACACCCTTTTCTCTCCTTCCTGCTGCTGGGGATATCTCTCCTAATCTTGGACCCAGACCATAGACCTCTGCCTGGGGTGAATGCAGCAGGTCTCAGGAACAAGGCAAGACTAGCACTGGGGATCCAGCGCTTCAGTAAAGGAACCAGGAAGCAGACCTCTGCCTGGGGTGAATGCAGCAGGTCTAGGAAAGCAAGCTAACCCGACGCCAGGAAGGAGTGTTTGTGGCAAACACAGTTACATCCAAGTGAATCTTGGTTTATACTCAGCAATGAGGGAAAGGGAGAGCCCAGTATAAGAAGGGCAGATAGCCAATCCCAAGACAGGGGTGTGTGGGAATTCCTCCTATGCCAGAGAAGAGAGACAGAGCTGCAGTGATTGCAAGCACAGGTGATAGTGCTTGTAAATCCAAAGGGAGGGCTGTCTGAGAGCTCACCAACTCTGCAGGAGTGAGAAAATAGGCTTAATTTGATTGATGGGTCCCAATCAAACAAACATACCTGTGTGAGGAAATAAATGAGTCCATAGTATTCAGTATGCATCCAGGTTTAAGGATGTTACAATATACTAGTAAATTAGTCCAGCAGCGGGAGAGTGCACAGGGGATTCGGCGGTACACGGTAGCAGCCGTGAGGCGTGCGGCCTATTGCTGTTCCAGTGGCTGATGACCATCCTCATCCGTGGGAGTTCGTGTTCGGCTGTGGTACCATGCTGGTTATTGCATGACATGCTTATGTAGCCTAGTGCCCCTAGCTATAGCCTTTCCACTGGCCTCAACACTATCCTGAAAGGAACAGGCAGTGTTTTGTTGTTAATCTCCTGCACAGGGCCTAGCCTGCAGTTGCAGCCTGTATGAGTACAATGTTGCCATATCCAGGGGCAGGCCTAATCAGCAGTTTGGAGTGTCAAACATGGGGAGGGTACGGACGGGGTCACATACAGATAGTGTGAGGCCTGTCAGTACCTGGACCTGCCCTATTATGGGGCAGGGTTACAACCCCCCCCCCCCCCAGGTATAAAAGCTGGCACTCCACCAAAATTGTATGTGGGTGGTTGGTGTGAACTTCCCTCCCTCAGGGGAGTGGAGGTGATTCCCCTTGCCTCATCAGGGGAATGGGGAGTTTAGGAGGGACTCCTGAGGCTTCCTGCCTCTGGGGTCTGCTCCAGGGATTGTAGAGGAAGCCAAGCGGTGTGCAGAATAAAGATGCAGTTGTACCAACTATGCTGTGTATTATTTGGAGAAGAGAGTTGCCTGTGGGGACCATCCTGCTTCTACCAGGATCCTCATGGGATGGAGGCGCTGCACCCTAAGGAGGAAAGCTTGTCCTGTTGCTGCTCCTACACAACACCAGCAGAGCCCTCAGCTCTCCTGTAAGACCGCAGGTGAGCTCACGCACAAGAGTACACTCATGTATTAGCCAGATCTCCAGTAGGAAGGGGGAACAGGTGCTAGACATATATATGTTAATCATCTTGTACGTGCGATACTCAGCTTCACCATTTGTATAATATATTTTATTTTACTTACTACACTAGGAGTTGTGCGCTTTTTGTGTTTTTTTTCTATTTTAGTTCCATGAGATGCTGAGCCATCTTTTTGATTAGCAGCCAACTCCATAAATATTTATTTCCTGCACTCAGGTCATGTATTTATTTATTTCATACTGTAGTGGTCGTTATTAGTTTTTGTATTTTACACTGCTCACAATTTATTATTATTATTCACAATCCTTGGTGCGCGCATTCTTCTCTTTTGTACACCATCAATGCATTGCCATCCTTTGTGGCAGCACAGGGCTGAAAGAAAAAATGCTGCAGTGATTTCCAAGTAATGAGGGCCAAGTCATTGCCTTTTTTTTTAGATATTCAGCAGATGCAAGAAAAATATTTTCTTTCTATTTCTGCAAACCGTAAAACTACTAGATGATTTGCGCAAGCAAGATAATAAAAAAACAACGTGTGCAATATTTTCATATTTTCCTTAATATTTCTCCTCTTAGGACAGTAAGCGATCGGTTGAAACAGAATATGTCTATGTAGCCAGGTCCCCCTCCTTTGTCCCCCTTGCGCACTCACCCCCTGCACAGCAAGTAGTAGCGGCGGTAGTCATAGGGAACACCCGTTACATTTGGAGGCGCTGCTGAGATTCAGACCTGGGGTGCCCGAACTCAGTAAAAATGTCGTTAGGTTACACGTTACCTTCCCGCCAAGAGGTGTACACGTGGGCGGTAAAAAGGCAAGTCCCGCCCTCACAAACCCTTGCTGTAGGACAAGTTCCCGCCAATGCCTCATCCTATGAACTATGTTTAATCCTAATGCAGTACCCAGGCTTAGAAGATGCCAGAATCTTGGGTCGCCGCTCCGACCCCGACGGGTCATGGTGCACCGTATTAATCACTGGGGGATGTGAATTGTCGCCACAGCAAGGCCCATCCAACTTGCGTTTCCACGGGGCCCTCAGCTCAGGGTGTCCGGTTATATACCCTGAAATGCCGGTAAAACCCGAACCCTGTAGCCCCAGAACCGACCTACTAGAGACTAGTATGCGCATGTCCCTGTCCCCACCAGAAAGTGTATGCGGGGATGAGGCCAGTGTATTATCCTGTGCTAATTGTCGCTCAAGCAGACGGAGCTCCAGCCCCAGTAGAATGGGAGAAATCCAATTACTAGCCCAGGCCATCCAACAACTGGGTAGGCCCAAGCACGAATCCCCTTCCCCTCAGCCATATCGCAAGTTAAAGCTCTTTTCAGGGGTAAACCCTACTCCCACTGGTGAAGAGGCTTTTGATGTTTGGAAGGAATATGCTTCACAGGTACTGGAAGAGTGGACCTGTCCTGATGAGGTGAAAAGACAACGAATCATGGAGTGCCTGCGCCCGCCTGCGTCCACTACCATCAAGATGTATAAAGATCAGCATACTGAGGTTACCGCACATCAGATGATGGAGTCGCTTACCCGGGCATATGGTAAGGAAGATGATGTGAGTGAGCTATGGACTAAGTATTACAATCTCCGCCAGAAAGAGGGGGAAGACCTATCCGAGTTCATACAACGGATCCAGTTGCTCTTGTGGGAGCTACGTTCCCGCCAAGTCATCAAGGCCTCAGAAGTAAATGAGTATAGGCGCACTCAATTCCTGCGGGGAGCCATACCCACGCACCATATCGTGATAATGATCAGATGCACGCTAAAGAAGGCCAAAGACCCCCCTACTCTAGAAGACCTACTGGATGAGGTGAAGAGTCATGAGGCCTATACTAGGTTGCATACGCCCAAGAAGGCCAAAGACCCGCGCCAGGATGAGACCAAGGAAGCAACAATGCCCAAAGCAAAGGGGAGCAAGAGCGGTAAGGATACGACCACCCCGGAGGTGCCTAGGTCCGCTCCCAGGTCACTTGACGGTCCGGGTCCCCGCCCAGACTTCCGTTGCTTCAACTGTGGCGAGCAGGGCCATGTTGCAAGGAACTGTTCAAACCCCACTAAGGCCCAGGCCTACACCGTGACCGTGCGGAAGGCAAGCTCGTCCCTATCAACCGTACCCGAGGATGTTGCCGAGGAGTCGGGGAGGCCTTCCACGGAGGAGACGCCCCCGGCCGATGCTTACTGCCGAGTAGGGCCCACCGCTGTAATAAGAGTCGTCGTGGAGGGGATATACTCTTCAGCACTTCTGGACACTGGATCACAAGTGACCATCATCTACCGTCCATTCTACGACCAGCACCTCAGCCATCTTCCCTTGCAGTCAGCCGAAAAGATGAAGTTATGGGGACTGAGTAAAGATGATTATCCCATAGACGGAATAGTAGCGGTCAAGCTGGATATCTTGCAGTTGAACACTAACAAGTCGCATCCCATGCTGGTGGAAGCTTTGGTCTGTCCAGAGGCTCGGGAACATCCCAGTGCCCCCATCATACTAGGCACGAATGCCGATATTGTGAGGTCGGTGATTCGCTCATTCCTACAAGAAGCCGGCGAGCTACCGTTGTCATCCCTGAATATAGCCCCTGGCCTGCGGGAAGAATGCTATAGGGTGGCGTATGAGGAAGAGTATGGTGAAATCTTTAACCAAGAGCGAGGGTTATTGCAGATTCCACCAGGGGGAGTGAGGCACGTGACAGCGCTGATCAAGTACCCCAGTCGGCACGAACACGACCGATACTTCTCGCTAGAGACCCTCCCCGAGTCTGAGAATCAGTGGGGATACCGAATGATACCTGAAGTACGGGATTGGCCATCTACCGTCCCCAGGAAGATTACTGTGTCTATCCAGAACATGTCTCTCCATACCGTGCCGCTGGAAGTAGGACAAAGGTTGGGTAGAATTTATCCTGTGGATCCTGTAGACGACCCAGTGACCGTTCACACTGCCCGTGTGGGAGAAGAGGCCGAAGCACTACAATTCGACTTCGGAGAGTCTCCCCTGGAAGAAGCATGGAAAGAGAAGCTACGTGCTCAGTTGAGAGAGAGACGAGATGTGTTCTCTACTAGTGAGATGGACGTGGGATGCAGCAGAAGCGCTCAGCACACGATTCGTCTGAATGATGACACGCCATTTAGGGAAAGGTCGCGCCGCTTAGCTCCCAGAGATGTGGAGGATGTGCGGGGTGTCCTGAACGAGATGGAAACGGCCGGCATAGTGACCGGATCTCGGAGTCCCTATGCCTCACCGATTGTGGTGGTACGAAAGAAGAATGGGTCTGTTCGATTGTGCGTGGACTACAGAACATTGAACAGACGTACTGTGCCTGACCAATACACGCTACCCCGAATAGAGGAGATTCTCAGCGCACTGTCCGGAAGCCAGTGGTTTAGCGTGTTGGACCTTCGATCTGGGTATTACCAGGTTCCGATGAGCCCTACTGATCAAGAAAAGACGGCGTTCGTCTGTCCCCTGGGATTTTATCAGTTCACTCGGATGCCCCAAGGTATCTGTGGCGCTCCAGCCACTTTCCAACGGCTTATGGAAAAGACGATTGGAGATATGTGTCCGCGTGAGTGTTTGGTCTATCTAGACGACATAATTGTGTTCGGAGCCACCCTTGAAGAACACGAGATTAGGCTGATGAAAGTATTGGATCGCTTAGGGAAAGAAGGCCTGAAGCTCTCATTGGATAAGTGCCGCTTCTGTCGGACATCGGTCACTTATGTGGGTCATATCGTGTCCGCAGACGGAGTGGCCACCGACCCGGCCAAGGTGGAGGCGGTGGTGAATTGGCCAAGACCCGAGAATGTGATGGAGCTGAGGTCATTTCTCGGGTTCTGTGGATATTATAGAAGATTCGTGGATGGATACTCCAAGAAGGCAGCTGTGCTGAACGATCTGCTGAAGGTCTATCCAGAGGAACCCAAGCAGAAGAGGACCCCCCCCCAGGACCCCCTTCGGGGATAGGTGGACGCCTGCTTGTGAAGAAGCATTTAAGAGGCTGAAGAATAGTTTAACGGAGGCTCCCGTCCTAGCATATGCTGACCCGGAGAAGCCTTACATTCTGCACGTGGATGCCAGCCTCAACGGATTGGGAGCTGTACTACACCAGAAGTACCCCACTGGGCTTCGTCCTGTGGCGTATGCAAGTAGAAGTTTGACTCCCAGTGAAAAGAATTATCCAGTTCACAAATTGGAGTTCCTCGCGCTCAAATGGGCCATATCTGACAAACTACATGATTATCTATATGGGGTCACCTTCGAGGTCCGAACAGACAACAATCCGCTGACCTATGTACAAACCACGGCCAAGTTAGATGCGACCGGTCACAGATGGTTGGCCACCCTCGCCAATTACCAGTTTTCTATGAAATATAAGCCTGGACCTCTCAATATAGGAGCCGATGCTCTATCTCGGAGATCGGGACTGGGCGAGACCGCCGACGATGGCCCTTGGGAAGAAATTCCAGGACCAGGAATGAGAGCTATGTGTTCCACTGCTGCTATTGTAAACGACCGAGTGGCATTCTCCGAGCTACGAGTAGTGGATTCTTTAGGGTGTCGACCTCAAGCCCTTCCAGAAGCTTATTGCCACCCTGATGGCATGGGTCTAACACAAGACGTTATCTTCACGGTGAAAGAACTGGTACTAGCACAGACACATGATCCTGCGGCTAAGGCTGTCCGAGAGGCCCTACACAAAAATGACTCTTCACTGGTGAAACGGGCTCCTCGCGAGGATGTGGGTCTTCTCATGAGAGAATGGGATAAGTTTGAGATGGATAACGGCCTACTCTATAGGGTTGTTCAATTCCACAATCATCCTGACCGTCGACAACTATTTCTACCTCGGCGTATGCAAGGTCTCGTTTTAAGATCACTACATGATGATCATGGACATTTGGGGGTGGATAAGACCTTGGGTTTAGTGCGAGACCGGTTCTTTTGGCCTAGAATGCGGGAGTCAATTGAACAACACTGCAGAAAATGTCTACGGTGCATTCATAGGAAGACCCTTCCCACCCGTGCTGCTCCAATGGGCCATCTCAAAAGTGCTGGGCCTATGGATTTAGTTTGTATGGACTTTTTGTGCATAGAGCCAGATTCAAGGGGTATAGGAAATGTGCTAGTAGTGACAGATCACTACACTCGATACGCTCAAGCCTTCCCCACGAAGGACCAGAAGGCTACCACAGTGGCTAAAGTACTGTGGGAAAAGTATTTCGTGCATTATGGTCTGCCCAGCAGGATGCACTCTGACCAGGGACGGGATTTTGAGAGCAAGCTGATCAAAGAGTTGTTAACCCTGTTGAACATTCAAAAGTCCAGGACTACTCCCTACCACCCCGAGGGAGATGCGCTCCCTGAAAGATTTAATCGGACATTGCTGGACATGCTAGGCACTCTGAAAAATTCCCAAAAAGGAGAATGGAGTAAGCATGTTGAGGCCTTGGTGCATGCCTACAATTGCACTAGGCACGAGTCCACCGGATACACCCCATACTTCATGATGTTCGGGAGGGAAGCCAGACTGCCAATCGACATCCGCCTGCGGGTATCTACCGACGGGATACCCAACATGGCTCATTATCGATATGTGCAGAGACTCCAGGACAGTCTGCACCGTGCCTATCAGTTAGCTGAAAGAGCCACCGCTCGACTGAATGCCAATAATAAAAGACGGTACGACCACAAAGTACGCTATAGAGCGCTCCAACCAGGAGACGCCGTTCTCCTACGCAACTTAGGGATTCCAGGCAAGCACAAGTTAGCTGATCGCTGGAGGGAGGGGCCTTTTCAAGTAGAGTCCCAGATGCCGGGTCTCCCTGTTTATCGCATACGTGACGTGAATGGCAAAGTAAAAGTTTGGCACCGAAACCACTTGTTACCTATCTCCCAACTGGGAGAAAGTGAACCTGAAACAGAAACAGTAATGAACGACAGTGAGCCTGAAGAGGCTATTGCGAATCCCGGCCCCATAGATGAGACAATTCCGGATCCTTTGGAGGGAACATCCAACAGAGACTGGTGGGCACCTCCCGAAGGAGCAACAAGTAAGGGGCCAGCTGACAAAGTACCTCCATCGGAATTTTCACCAAGTAATCAATCATTAGATCCTACCACTCCAAGTTTTGTGCCTCAAAGAGACAATGTTCAGTTGCAAAGAGACTTTCCCCAAACTGGTTCACCCCTGCCAGAGAGTCTAGGCCTCAAGCCTACGATGGTCTGTCTCAAGAGGAAGAAATGGAGACTGAGACTCGCAGGAGTCAGAGAGTGAGACGCCCTCCCACTAGAGTGGCTTATGATTCTTTAGGGGCACCTCACTATGAGTCTCAGCAGCAAGCTAAAGCCAAGCTAGCCTCAGTTATCAATATGTTTGTTGAACTGTACAATCTCGTTTAGAGTAATCGTTATGTTGTACTTTAACACTGCATTTTTATTATATAATTTTGTACACTGTTGGAAGGTTATGTGGTTCAAGCGAGGACGTTGGAGTTTTCACCAGGGGGAGGATGTAGCCAGGTCCCCCTCCTTTGTCCCCCTTGCGCACTCACCCCCTGCACAGCAAGTAGTAGCGGCGGTAGTCATAGGGAACACCCGTTACATCTACAATGGAAACGCTGACGTTGAAGTTAACAGTGAACCATACAGATTCCATTCCAATAACGTGACCATTTCTGATTCAAGATGAGTCAAAGATTCTTCTGAGAAAACATAAATCTTCGGGCTGTCTGTGGCAATTGTCTCTGAACATTGCTATAGTACTTCCTAATATTGTTGGGTGAAGTAGTACCATTTGTTGCTTAGAGACCTTCGGACCGACTGTAAATATATCTGTCTCCACCATTGTACATTTCAACCATTTATTCAGTAGGATGCTTAGCAATATTATGATTTCCAATACAAAAGTTTTGCACACTTCACATCAAAGAGCTCAACAATCATTACAGCTCAGGTTTGCCTACTTAAAAAATGAGTGGGAACATGAGTTCTGTCATAACAACTGAGAACATCTGCATATTGTTCAATGGGCCATATCTAATTCTTCTGAATTCCTCTTATGTTCGAACTAGATCTTGACAAATGGTGATTGAGTAATTGTAAAAGTTTACCTAAAGGTTTGGAATATGTGCCATTCTCATGCAATACCTTTCCTCAGTATGGACATAATATTATCTAATAGTGTGTCTATGAAACCAGAATATTTAACTAAAAAGAATGCAATTCCTTCAAACACATTGTTGACCACAAAGCACTCTCAAAGTTATACAAACATTTTTCATATCATTCATTCATTCAATAGGCAACAAAAACATTATTTCCAATAATAATTTTTAACACGTAAAAGTCACTGTAGATGACATAAATTTACTAACTGGCAACGCCGACAGCTCTGTGTCTTCTGGCGCCCCCCCGATGCCTTCCAGCTACTGTACTGCTGTATTTACTAAGTACAGCTCAACCCCGTTATAACGCGATTCGTTACTACGCGAATCCACATAACACGATGCAAGCGTGGCTCCCAATTTTCGTATTTATGAATACTTTACAACACGATTATTGGTATCTTAAATACTTTATTGTACAATGCATACAATTGTACATTATTTGTAACGCGATCCGCTTATAACGCGATGTGATTCTGTGGACCCCATGCATAGCGTTATAAGGGGGTTGAGCTGTAGTATGTTGCGGCTGCAAGTTAGTGGGTTCCAGCTCCAGAAGATATGGTCTTACATTTTAATGAGCTCATTTTAATGTTAAAAAACGGGAATTTTAAGGCGCTAATGTGTATTAACTACAATACGAAAATTAATGTGTAAATCCTAAAAGAATCAGTGTTAATAATGAATAATTATATAATAACAAGATTTTCTGCAGCCTGGGTGAAAAGGGGATCTCAGACCCCTAAAAATATTGCAACGCAAAGGAAAAACAACCTAGCACAAATAACTGTGATGACAATGTTCTATTGAAATATTGAAGCAATATCGGTAAACCAAGGTTTCTGAAGACAAGGTGTATGCAGTTTGGAAAGAATAACATTTAATAAAACCACAATAAAATAAACAATATCGTTAAATTAACAACAGGAAATTATATATTTAAATCATAAAATATGAATCATGTATACCTAAACCTAGATTGACCTCAATCAAATACCTGAAAGTATTACACAAATAATAGTAATATTAAAACTTAAGCATAGGCAACTAAAGTTCCAAAAGATACAAAGGACTGATGGAAAGATTGCAGTATTCCTTACATATAGAAGATTTAATCCAAAGAGTCCTGATTACTATTTGGTCTTGCAGTTGATCAGTGCTGGACACTATAGCCCAGATAGAAGTTAGAAAAGGTTATTGCCTTCTTTTACTGTTTGAGTCACTGTAGTAATGCCCTCCTCCTTAGTCAGCGTGTGATCTCAAAAAATGGTGCTGTTGTTGTACACCCTTTGGTGATATATAAAAATTTGTTTGGTTGTTTTGTATCTGCTGGAGTAGTGTATCTTACTCACTGAGCGGTATATGCAGGTTACCTCTCTTTAGAGAACAAACAGCAGAAAAATGAACACCTAAGTGTACCAAGGTGCGCTTGGTATTAATTTAGGTTTTAATCTTATGTGTATAGCAATGAACCACTCCTTGGTATTTAAATGTACTGTGGAATAAATATTATAATGGAAAAAAGGTGTAAAACTGTGAGCTAAAAATACATAAAAATGGGAAAATAAATATATAAATGTAACAGGTATTCCCCCCCCACCCAATCGCATAGAGTGTGTGTGTGCGGGGAACCTAAGGTTACCTGGTGTGGTGCGTTATACCTGTCAGGCTCACAGGAGGCCTGAGCCTCCGCTACTGAGAGCCTGGGGTGAATCTCTGAAACGTTCTCGTCGGTCAGCGCCTCCACCTATGTAGGATTCTATAGGAATGTAGAATGGGCCTAGCATAGGAACCACCGAGAAACCACATACACCAGGGTTATGGCTAAAAGGTTTACTGAATGAGCAAATAACACAATAACATCACATCACATCATATTGTATAGCAACACAACACAGAGTATCATACTTTCACAGTGCAACATCATCAGTATGCACAATGATATATATGCCACCCTCTGCCACTAGCTGGCAGCTATAACCTTGCCCCTAACTGGGCTATAACATCCTTACACAGTATCCCCAAAGTCCTTGTACCCAAAGTCCCAAGAGTCCCACAACCCCACCCACGTGTGGAACAGCGCTGCCCACTACGATGAAGTGTATAGGTGGTGCACTTGGTGACTTGGATAATACCTGCCCGGTGCTCCTTCTACCGGGTGCGCAGATGACCTTTGCTTGGAATCCCTTGCTCCAGGAGATGATCCAAGATGCCTCCGCCTCAACGGGGGGTGGCTCCCGCATGGAGTGATCCACCTTTATAATGTCTCTTATCTCTGCTAACGCAGAGGATGTATTACCTTCACAGCACTTGCCAGGATAGTCACGGTTCCTGGCTGGACCCTCACTTGTCTAGATTCTACAGGACCCTGTCCCTAGTCTAAGGGGAGTCCCACAAGCTGAGGTGAGTAGGGCCTAGCTGGGGGCTAAGGGGAGACTTCTGGCCTAGTGCAGGAGGCTACTTTCCTTCCTGCACAAACACACCCTCCCCTCCCTGTGTCCCAGCTCCTAACTGACAATCCCTGTCTTCACACAACATTGTTGCAACTTTGCAGCATGAGAATCTGTCAGCCTTATTGGCTGTCTGGCTGCCTGTGACCAGGGTGAAAGTGCAGTCCCCAGAGGTAGTCCTTGGTGGCTCTCTTTAACATTGGGGCCTCGTGCGTGCTGTGTAATGGCCGCCGCCGCTGCTAACTGCGTATGTGCGAACTGGGGGATGTCCCTGACTATGCAGCGCCTCTTCTCACTCCCTGTAATGGCTGCCGTATCGCATCTGGGGCTATACTGCCCGTGCGCGAACTTCCGCGTATGCGCAAACACACACAAGATGGCGGCGCCCTGTAGCTGATGTCGCCGGGAGCCCCCAGCGACGCGATCACCCATGCAACTGCCCTCAAGCTGTCACAGGTGAGAGAGAGAGGACCGAATGTCTAGGGAGCCAGAGGGGACCTGGCTTTATTCTCCCCCTGGTGGAAATACCAATGTCCCCGCTTGGAGGGTATCACAACATAAAGTTACACAATCAAAATGCAGTGCATAATAGTTATAACTTAACATATGTACTCTAACATCACTGATACATGGCATATCACACACAGTAATACCGAGGCCAGCTGAGTGTTAGCTGTTGGCTGAGACCAATTGTGGGGTGCCCCTAACTGATAATGTGGGGGTACCTCACTTTGACTTTTGTGAGCCTCCGCAAACTCATGGTCAGGTGCAACAGTCACTGGTTCCATACTGCTTCCTCCCCCTGGTGGAAGGGATAGCACAGTGTCTCTTGGCCAGACCTTTACCCGGCCATCTGCGGCATGGATGCAGTAGGCCAGGAGATCTTGACCTTTTCCGCGGTCCACCACATGGTGAATGGAGCGCTCCTTTTTGTGCTTAAAGGAGGCAATTTTCACTGAATCACTCACAACACAGTCCTTGTCCCTAAGAACTTGGGAGGCTTCCACTGGAAAGCGAGCAAGTAGCAATGTCTCTGTACTCAAAGTCTCGGTTTCATCCTGCAGGGGGTAAAGGGTTGATACCTTACCACTGCGGTGATTCACGGTGGCCAACAGGTCCTCGGGGGCGCTGTCAGTTCCCACCTTGGCTGTCTTGGGACCTGTCCCCGGCACTTCTGGGGCAGTCCACTCACTTTCTGGAAACTCAAGAGTGTTGGATCCCAGTCCTAGGACCATTTGGGTTGGAGCGCACGGACTCACACCCCGTTCAGTTATGGTGACACACGGGCCCACCGTCAGGTCATAAGCAGTCTCACCTCGGGCACACGGATGTCCAGCGATGTTCTGCTGCTCAGCATGAGCCTTAGTTGGGGCCCTTTCCACGGCCGCCTCCATCGGAGCCTGTGGGGAGTAAGGAGGTTCCTCACCACTCCGCTGGCTTGCGATGGGTTCCGGTTCATCTGGATCACTGAAAGGTACTGTGACAGAGTGAAGTCAACTCCTATCAGTTACGCCTGGGAGACATATGTCTGAGTGCTTCATCCAGCACTCATAAGGGTTAACTCAGGTGGAAGTTAGGAAATCAGAACTCTTTAGCTGACACCTGAGAGCCAGCAAGATAGATAAAGGATCATGTGACTGGCAGTAGCTGCCAGAGAGAGAGAGAGAGAGAGAGAGAAGCACACTGCTGCGTGAGCCCTTAGCCAGAGGGATTTCACCAACGACTACTTCAACTAAAGTAAGGATTATTCATTTGTTTACTGACTGCTTAAAGTAGCCTTATGGTTTGGTTCTGGTTTAGCCAGCCAGCCTGCTAGATAGGTCTGCTGTGTTATTAGTCAGTTTTTCTCCCAAAGTGGAGCAGGATTTATTTTGTTAAAGAGACAGTGTACCCGCATGTTATGTTACTGTGGAGAAATAAAGCCGCTGAACGTTTTTATTTATCCTGAAACTATACGTGTGGATTGTTCCCTGACCTCGGCTACAGGCCGTCCTGCCACAGGTGGTGTCAGAAGTGGGATGTCGGACGGCCCCTGTATCTGAAGGGCCACACAAAAATAAAAATAAATGGAGAATTTTTTTTCTCAGTTCCTTGAGCAACAGCTCCAGCTAGCAGAGAAGCAAGCAGAGCGACAAGCCCAGCAAGATGAGCGACAAGCCCAGCAAGCTGAGCGACAAGCCCAGCAAGATGAGCAACAGGCTCGGCGAGAGGAAAAGCTACTCCAACTGCTGGTCGAAGGCCCAACCCCAGGCAGACCAGGGATTCCAAATAACCCACCGGTGATGCTGCCTAAAATGAAGCCAAACGAAGACCCAGAGGCATTTCTCCTCACTTTTGAAAGGGTAGCCACGGCCCACGGCTGGACAGTTGATTGCTGGGTAACGACTCTGGCTCCACTCCTCATAGGGGAAGCTCAGGCAACCTACCAGGCTCTTCCAGCGGACGAGGCCATGGACTATCAGAAACTAAAGGCTGCTATTCTGGATCACCTAGGCCTCACGCCAGAGACCTACCGACAGCGGTTCCGGACAGTCAAATATACAAACCGAGACAGACCCCGGGTCGTAGCCCACCGCTTAGTAGACTTATGTGCCAGGTGGATACAACCGGAAAAACATGACAAGGCAGAGATCCTTGAACAGTTTGTGCTCGAGCAGTTCATACAGATACTGCCCCCCTCCTCCCGCTCCTGGGTAAAAAGACACGCTGCATTTTCCCTGGATTCAGCGGTCCGCTTGGTGGGAAACATCCTGGGCGACGACACCCAACAGGATAGCTGGGAACGGCCGGTGCAAACACCAGTTGCTTCCGGTGATACTAGAGGCAGGAGAGCAGACAATCGAGGGGTCTACAACCGGCCAGCTCGGGAGATCCAGTCAACCCGATCGGAAGACCCTTTCCCATCTCGGAGGGTTCCTGGTACAAACTCCCGCAGAGACGCCCATCCTGGGTCCGAGGCCACTGGATCACTCAAGGGAGGCCGCCACCCACAGTATTCCCCGAGAACCTGGACTCCTGTCACCCCACAGGTGGAGAGGATAACCCCACCAACCAGAAGGGAGGACCCCATCCAACAGCGGAGAGGTCCAAACACCGAGCCCCGTCGAGAGCTTCCACGGACGACCGAGTTTGCGGACTCAGGAGATGAGGAAATGGACTGTTCATATGGCAGAACCACTGCCACAGCTTGTCTCCGAGGGGACCACAATCCGTGGTTGTCCCAGCATCTCTGGAGGGGACAAAAGTAAACGCCATGCTGGACTCGGGCTCTGGAAAAACCCTGATCCTAGAGGGCCTAATTCCAAGCAATAGACTATCTTATGACTCTCCTTGGAATATCGAGTGTATCCATGGGGATGCAAAGAGATACCCGACGGCGAACGTTATACTGCGTATCCAGGATCAAGAGGCTAGCCTACTAGTGGGAGTTGCTCCCTGGCTACCTGCTCCTGTTCTACTTGGCCGAGACTGGCCCTACCTCAAAACATTGTTGGCCCCTACTCCTACGGAGCCTACTTCTCTGGTACCGGAGAAGCCCGGAGACTTGTTCCTTTTTTCCCCAGAGATTTCCCCCCGTAGACACCATGTCCCAAAGACACGTAAACAGAGACGTGCGGAAAAAGAGGACTGGTTAAGAAAGGCTGGGACTTTTGGTAACATTAGTCAGCCCAAATGACTGCAGGTCATGGCCGGGGATGACCAGGGTGGGGAATAGATAGATACGGGAGTGTTGCCAGACCTGGATCTTCCTGACTTCCGTCAGAGGCAGAGGGAGGACCCAGCTCTGGCTAGACAATATGAGAAGGTGGTACAGGTCAACAACAAGATAATAGATGAACAAGGTGTAAAAGTGTTTCCACATTTTGAACTGTTGAATGACATACTATATCGTGTGAATAAGGTTACACAAACAGGGGAGGTCATTCGACAGATGCTAGTCCCTAAAGGGTTGATTAAAACAGTGTTTACCCTAGCCCATACTCTCCCATGGGGTGGTCATTTGGTCAGAGATAAGACCACGGATCGCATCTCGTCCCGGTTTTACTGGCCAGGCATACATGGTGACATCATGAAACTATGTGAGACATGTCCTGAATGCCAGTTAACTAGCCAAAAAGGACAGAAGCCGGCTCCTTTGGTTCCTCTGCCCTTGGTAGCCGTCCCATTCGAGAGAATTGGGGTAGATCTGGTCGGACCTTTAGAACCCTCTGCGAAAGGACATAAATTTATACTCGTTGTTGTTGATTATGCCACCAGGTATCCTGAGGCCTTCCCTCTGAGATCAGCCACTGCTGAACAGGTTGCTCACAGGCTGTTAGAACTGTTTTCTAGGGTAGGACTTCCACAAGTAATGTTAACTGACCAGGGAACAAATTTCATGGCAAAGTTAATGCAGGATGTCCTGAAGTTATTGGAGGTAAAATCCGTCCGGACCTCGGTCTACCATCCTCAGACTGATGGATTGGTAGAGAGGTTTAACCGTACTTTAAAAACTATGCTTAGGAAGTTTGTGAACACTGAAAAGCGAGCTTGGGATGAACTTCTCCCTTTCCTGTTGTTTGCGGTACGAGAAGTTCCCCAATCATCCACAGGCTTCTCCCCGTTTGAGCTCCTATATGGGCGCCAACCTCGGGGTATTCTCGACCTACTGAAGGAATCCTGGGAGGAGGAGCCCTCCCCCTCCAAGAATACCCTTCAGTATGTCATAGACCTTAGAAACCGCCTAGACATGATAGGTCAAATCTGCTCAAGAACGTCAAGAGAGGCAGTACAACCAAAATGCTCGCTTGAGGGTCTTCCAACCTGGGGACCAAGTGATGCTACTACTACCGACATCAGAGAGTAAACTCCTTGCGAAGTGGCAGGGTCCTTTCCAAGTTCTCCGCCGCACCGGGGAGGTGAACTATGAGATCTCTCAACCAGGGTCCAGGAAGGGTAAACAAATCTACCACGTGAACCTCCTGAAACCCTGGAAAACGATGAGATCGCTGTTCATTCACCCTCGGGAAGGAGAGACGGATTTGGGTCCAAAGCTTCCAAAGGGTAGTACGTACACTGACCATCAGGTTCCCATGGGAGAGCAGTTAACAATGGAACAAAGGTCAGACCTACTTGATGTATGTGACCAGTTCCCAGATGTTTTTTCTGAGCTGCCAGGGCAGACTGATTTAGTGTCCCATAGGATTGAGACAGAACCTGGCGTAAAAGTACAGTCCCGTCCCTATAGATTGCCAGATGGCCGAAAAGACCTGGTAGAGAGGGAGATAATAGACATGTTGGAATTGGGCGTGATCGAGGAGTCCCACAGCGAATGGTGTAGCCCTATCGTGTTGGTCCCTAAACCAGATGGGAAGGTGAGGTTTTGCGTGGATCTGCGATAGGTAAATGCTGTATCCAGATTTGATGCATATCCAATGCCTAGGGTGGATGAATTGCTTGATTCACTTGGTAAAGCAGAGTATATCTCCACCCTAGATCTCACGAAAGGATATTGGCAGATACCTCTAGCGGAAGAATCCAAATGCAATACTGCCTTCACCACCCCTCTCGGTTTATACCAATTCGTCACTATGCCATTTGGGTTACATGGGGCTCCAGCCACGTTCCAAAGGTTAATGGACAAGGTACTATGACCCCATAGGGCATATGCCGCGGCCTACTTGGATGACATTGTCATCTATAGCAGACACTGGCAGTCTCATATAAAAAGGTTAAGGGCAGTCCTAACGTCCTTAAGAGAAGCAGGGCTCACTGCAAATCCAAAAAAATGTGCCCTGGGTAAATCCACTACAAAGTACTTGGGCTATGCCATTGGGGGAGGGATAGTAAGGCCACTAGCTAGCAAGGTGGCCGCCATAAAGGAGGTCCCCACCCCACAGACAAAGACACAGGTCCGCTCCCTTTTGGGGTTAGCAGGGTATTACTGGCGGTTTATCCCCAATTTTTCAGAAATATCTGCACCCCTAACAGATCTGACAAAAAAGAGTGCCCCGACCCAAGTTAAATGGTCTTGGGAGTGCCAAGACGCCTTTGACATGCTAAAAAAGTGCCTGTCAGAGGGCCCCGCTCTTCGGAGCCCAGATTTTAAAGAGCCCTTCATCATCCAGACGGATGCCTCAGAGGTACACTGGCGACACACTTTATTCGAGCTCGGCTAGTCCCACGAATTCGGGTATACCCGGGTGTATTGAGGTTTGTGACTGTTTTCTGCCCGAGTGCATTGGGTTATTTTCCAGGCAGGGATTGAAGCATTTTATTTTTACCGCTGGCTGCAATACTGCACAGTATATATATATATATACTGCATTACTGACCAGGGAACAAATTTCATGGCAAAGTTAATGCAGGATGTCCTGAAGTTATTGGAGGTAAAATCCGTCCGGACCTCGGTCTACCATCCTCAGACTGATGGATTGGTAGAGAGGTTTAACCGTACTTTAAAAACTATGCTTAGGAAGTTTGTGAACACTGAAAAGCGAGCTTGGGATGAACTTCTCCCTTTCCTGTTGTTTGCGGTACGAGAAGTTCCCCAATCATCCACAGGCTTCTCCCCGTTTGAGCTCCTATATGGGCGCCAACCTCGGGGTATTCTCGACCTACTGAAGGAATCCTGGGAGGAGGAGCCCTCCCCCTCCAAGAATACCCTTCAGTATGTCATAGACCTTAGAAACCGCCTAGACATGATAGGTCAAATCTGCTCAAGAACGTCAAGAGAGGCAGTACAACCAAAATGCTCGCTTGAGGGTCTTCCAACCTGGGGACCAAGTGATGCTACTACTACCGACATCAGAGAGTAAACTCCTTGCGAAGTGGCAGGGTCCTTTCCAAGTTCTCCGCCGCACCGGGGAGGTGAACTATGAGATCTCTCAACCAGGGTCCAGGAAGGGTAAACAAATCTACCACGTGAACCTCCTGAAACCCTGGAAAACGATGAGATCGCTGTTCATTCACCCTCGGGAAGGAGAGACGGATTTGGGTCCAAAGCTTCCAAAGGGTAGTACGTACACTGACCATCAGGTTCCCATGGGAGAGCAGTTAACAATGGAACAAAGGTCAGACCTACTTGATGTATGTGACCAGTTCCCAGATGTTTTTTCTGAGCTGCCAGGGCAGACTGATTTAGTGTCCCATAGGATTGAGACAGAACCTGGCGTAAAAGTACAGTCCCGTCCCTATAGATTGCCAGATGGCCGAAAAGACCTGGTAGAGAGGGAGATAATAGACATGTTGGAATTGGGCGTGATCGAGGAGTCCCACAGCGAATGGTGTAGCCCTATCGTGTTGGTCCCTAAACCAGATGGGAAGGTGAGGTTTTGCGTGGATCTGCGATAGGTAAATGCTGTATCCAGATTTGATGCATATCCAATGCCTAGGGTGGATGAATTGCTTGATTCACTTGGTAAAGCAGAGTATATCTCCACCCTAGATCTCACGAAAGGATATTGGCAGATACCTCTAGCGGAAGAATCCAAATGCAATACTGCCTTCACCACCCCTCTCGGTTTATACCAATTCGTCACTATGCCATTTGGGTTACATGGGGCTCCAGCCACGTTCCAAAGGTTAATGGACAAGGTACTATGACCCCATAGGGCATATGCCGCGGCCTACTTGGATGACATTGTCATCTATAGCAGACACTGGCAGTCTCATATAAAAAGGTTAAGGGCAGTCCTAACGTCCTTAAGAGAAGCAGGGCTCACTGCAAATCCAAAAAAATGTGCCCTGGGTAAATCCACTACAAAGTACTTGGGCTATGCCATTGGGGGAGGGATAGTAAGGCCACTAGCTAGCAAGGTGGCCGCCATAAAGGAGGTCCCCACCCCACAGACAAAGACACAGGTCCGCTCCCTTTTGGGGTTAGCAGGGTATTACTGGCGGTTTATCCCCAATTTTTCAGAAATATCTGCACCCCTAACAGATCTGACAAAAAAGAGTGCCCCGACCCAAGTTAAATGGTCTTGGGAGTGCCAAGACGCCTTTGACATGCTAAAAAAGTGCCTGTCAGAGGGCCCCGCTCTTCGGAGCCCAGATTTTAAAGAGCCCTTCATCATCCAGACGGATGCCTCAGAGGTACACTGGCGACACACTTTATTCGAGCTCGGCTAGTCCCACGAATTCGGGTATACCCGGGTGTATTGAGGTTTGTGACTGTTTTCTGCCCGAGTGCATTGGGTTATTTTCCAGGCAGGGATTGAAGCATTTTATTTTTACCGCTGGCTGCAATACTGCACAGTATATATATATATATACTGCATTACAATTCATGAATTTATGCCATCTGGTAGACACGCGAAGCATTGCAGCCTATTAAATCCTAATCATTATCATTTAACAGATCAGCCGCCCGTCAGCCAGGCATGAACCCAGGCTGGGAAGGCAAATCCAACGGGGCTTGTCAGAGGTGAGGAGCGGCGCATTCCAGGTATCTGCCAGGTACATACTGGGTATTTGCTCGAATAAAGTGTGTCGGTGCAGTAGGACTGGGAGCAGTGCTGTCTCAGCAATTTGATGGTGTTGAACCCATACTGTTCATCAGCCGGAAGCTGTTCCCAAGGGAAGTGAGGTATTCCGTTATTGAGAAGGAGTGCCTCGCGGTAAAATGGGCAATTGAGGCCTTGAGACATTATGTCGCCTGAGTACACTTCACCCTGGTCACTGACCATGCGCCCTTGAAGTGGTTAAACACCATGAAGGACACAAATCCAAGGTTGACCAGGTGGTATATTGCCCTCCAACCCTTCTCTGGAAACGCTGATTTTTTGTCAAGGGAAGGAATGGAGGGTCGGGCTTCAGCTGTGTGGGACACTAGCCACACACAAACAGGGGAAGTATGTGACAGAGTGAAGTCAACTCCTATCAGTTACGCCTGGGAGACATATGTCTGAGTGCTTCATCCAGCACTCATAAGGGTTAACTCAGGTGGAAGTTAGGAAATCAGAACTCTTTAGCTGACACCTGAGAGCCAGCAAGGTAGATAAAGGATCATGTGACTGGCAGTAGCTGCCAGAGAGAGAGAGAGAAGCACACTGCTGCGTGAGCCCTTAGCCAGAGGGATTTCACCAACGACTACTTCAACTAAAGTAAGGATTATTCATTTGTTTACTGACTGCTTAAAGTACCCTTATGGTTTGGTTCTGGTTTAGCCAGACAGCCTGCTAGATAGGTCTGCTGTGTTATTAGTCAGTTTTTCTCCTAAAGTGGAGCAGGATTTATTTTGTTAAAGGGACAGTGTACCCGCATGTTATGTTACTGTGGAGAAATAAAGCCACTGAACGTTTTTATTTATCCTGAAACTATACGTGTGGACTGTTCCCTGACCTCGGCTACAGGCCGTCCTGCCACAGGTACCCTCTGTGCTTCACTGGATATCACGATGGGGCTGACTTTTCTCTTCGCCTGGATAATAGGCGGTAGGTACTGGTCCACTCGCACCACTGGACAGCAATCTTCTAAGGGCGACACCTCCGCCAGGACGCGATGCCGAGTGGAGCCAATCACCCCGGTGGCCAGACTTAAGGAGCTACCGTGCTCCGCGGTCACCTGGAAGCTCACACCCGACACCCCTGGGGCAGTCAACTCACCCTTGTCGTCGTTAGGTACTGATCCCAAGCCTAGGACTGATGGTACCATCGTAGTAGGCCGGACTGGCCATTGTAAGGCACACGGGCCCACATCAGGGTTCGCTGCAATTGAGGTAGTTGGTTTTTTGTCTGCAGCTTCACTTGAGTGGTCCGCCGCTTGACGCATCACCACGGCTGGTTGTTGGTCACTGGAATCACTAAGAGAGGATGGGGGTAGGGACACCTCCGCAGGGGAACAGCATCGGGCGCCTCACATTTACTGGCGGCAATCGGCATGAAGCGGTCCTGCTCCGGCGGTACCAGTGGTAGCGATCCCCATTCTCCCTGGGCAGTCACCTTACCCTTCGTTGATTCTGTCATCTGTGGTTCCGTCTGTGGAACCGTGGTTAGGGCGCACAGGCCCTCCATAGTTGAGGTAGGTTGGTTAGCCGCATCTTTCTCTGTGGGTTCCGAAGCACACAGCAGCACTGGCTTCAGAAACTGTGCTCCGCAGCAAACACAGTTGGGACCCCAGGTCTGTTTGCCACCTGGGAAGTCACACTGGTTACAAACACATCTTATGCACCCCTCTTCATCCACCACTGCCACCCAGTATTCTATTGGTAGCCTAAAGTGGTTAAAGTCCATACCACCAGACAGATTTAAGTCCTTTTGTAGGCACGGTCACACAAGAAAGGATACTTTCCCTCCTTTTGATCACCATACTCCATACAACTGAGGGTGTGTTTCTCTGCATTCTGTGCTTTCTTTAGTGGGAACAGAAGTTGCTGATTGCTGTTCACTGTGCATGCTCCCCCTGGTGGAATTTAAAGGAGGGTCACGCTCTATCACTGAGTGGTTCTGGCTCTGCACTGAGTCACTCACATTGCGGGGGCGGAGCTCTGGTTTTCCCGCCAGTCCTGGGCAGATTTTTGCAACACAATTTAGTGCAGGCTTGCAGTCAGCAGCACGTGTGCTCTCCTGATTTGGCGGGAGACGCCATTTTAGGTGTGACTCACTGGATGAGAGAGCCTCTATTTTGATCACAGTTCTGTTAATTTCACTAGGGCTCTCTGCGTATATAAGAGGGTAGCCTTCTGGTGGGGCCTCTGGGAAATGTAAAGTCAAAGGGGCATTTTCCCGGCATATTTCCTGATCCGCCACTAGCCATAGTCTACTCCACTGTTCAGTGGTGTCGTACCTGTGCTCTATCCTCCTCCACCTTTGGTTTAGGCCCAGGAGTCCCTTTAGTGCCTCACAAATTTCCTTCAACTTCACCGCACTAGTGGGAACATTCCCTTCTACTACCACATGTCGCGAGGATACTTTTGTCCACCAAGCCCATACGTGGATCTCATGGCTTGAGAGCACAAACATGGTTGGGACTTAACTGGCACAATTTGACAAAAAAAAAGAATAGGGCACCCCAGGTCTAATCTCAGCAGTGCCTCCAAATGTAACGGGTATTCCTCCCCACCCAATCGCATATAGTGTGTGTGTGCGGGGAACCTAATGTTACCTGGTGTGGTGCGTTATACCTGTCAGGCTCACAGGAGGCCTGAGCCTCCGCTAGTGAGAGCCTGGGTGAATCTCTGGAACGTTCTCGTCGGTCAGTGCCTCCACCTATGTAGGATTCTATAGGAATGTAGAATGGGCCTAGCATAGGAACCCACCCAGAAACCACATACACCAGGGTTATGGCTAAAAGGTTTACTGAACGAGCAAATAACACAATAACATCACATCACATCATATTGTATAGCAACACAACACAGAGTATCATACTTTCACAGTGCAACATCATCAGTATGCACAATGATATATATGCCACCCTCTGCCACTAGCTGGCATCTATAACCTTGCCCCTAACTGGGCTATAACCTCCTTACACAGTATCCCCAAGGTCCTTGTACCCAAAGTCCCAAGAGTCCCACAACCCCACCCACGTGTGGAACAGCGCTGCCCACTAAGATGAAGTGTATAGGTGGTGCACTTGGTGACTTGGATAATACCTGCCCGGTGCTCCTGCTACCGGGTGCGCAGATGACCTTTGCTTGGAATCCATTGCTCCAGGAGATGATCAAAGATGCCTCCGCCTCAACGGTGGGTGGCTCCCGCATGGAGTGATCCACCTTTATAATGTCTCTTATCTCTGCTAACGCAGAGGATGTATTACCTTCACAGCACTTGCCAGGATAGTCACGGTTCCTGGCTGGACCCTCACTTGTCTAGGTTCTACAGGACCCTGTCCCTAGTCTAAGGGGAGTCCCACAAGCTGAGGTGATTAGGGCCTAGCTGGGGGCCAGGGGGAGACTTCTGGCCTAGTGCAGGAGGCTACTTTCCTCCCTGCACAAACACACCCTCCCCTCCCTGTGTCCCAGCTCCTAACTGACAATCCTTGTCTTCACACAACATTGTTGCAACTTTGCAGCATGAGAATCTGTCAGCCTTATTGGCTGTCTGGCTGCCTGTGACCAGGGTGAAAGTGCAGTCCCCAGAGGCTGCTGGGAACTGTAGTCCTTGGTGGCTCTCTTTAACACTGGGGCCTTGTGCGCGCTGTGTAATGGCCGCCGCCACTGCTAACTGTGTATGTGCGAACTAGGGGATGTCCCTGACTATGGAGCGCCTCTTCTCACTCCCTGTAATGGCTGCTGTATTGCATCTGGGGCTATACTGCGTGTGCGCGAACTTCCACGTATGCGCAAATGCACACAAGATGGCGGCACCCTGTAGCTGATGTCGCCGGGAGCCCCCGGTGACGCGATCACCCCTGCAACTGCCCTCACGCTGTCGCAGGTGAGAGAGAGAGGACCGAATGTCTGGGGAGCCAGAGGGGACCTGGCTACATAAATGAATCTTTAAAACATCCCAAAACTTCGTAAAAACCACTTATAGATGTACCCTGTTATAAATAAAACAGCAGCATGCACTAAGCTAAAATCAGTACAATTGATACAATGAGTCTAAATGCTCTATAAAATCCATGTTGGACAAGGAAGCTTATGAGTCTGTTTGGATTTCTTTCAAACTGCAATGTCCTCCTGTTATCCTTTTAATGGTATGTAGAACTATGTTTGCTGCCCCATTCCAGGATCACCAATCCACGTAGGAACACCTCCAAATGCAAAGATGTAGATGCCTGCAGCTCGAGTCCTTGTAAGCCAGTTGCTGGAGAACTTTCACTACCACTCTGCTTTCTGCCTTCTTTTGTGCCTCTGTGTACTCTGTATATGGGGCTCTCGTTAGTATCTGTCGGGGTGATCTGGGATTGACGAAAAGCATAGCAGCTCCTGCTTGTCCACAGGGTTCATTCCGGTGCTCTGTCTCTGCTTCCCACTCCCATCACGGTGTCCCCGTGGTCCCATAGCGCAACCGGAAATGACGTCACCCTCCGGAGGCAGGGATTCCCTTCAGACACTGAGGCTTGGCTACGGATGCTTTGTTCTCCCTCAGGCAGTGAAACTGCTGCACCGGCTAAGCTCCGATAATGCTGCTGGCTGATTCTGTCTAAGTGCTTGTGCTGCTACTGCACAAAAGGATCCAACGCGTTTCCTCCACATAACTCTGGCTTCGTCAAGAATAGGGTACACCAAATGCTGGCAGGCAATATACAGTATAGGCAGCACTTTGCTCAATGATTAATTGATTGAATCATTGAAATAATTTACTAGATTTTAGATCTCTTTATTTTGTTGCTTAGCATTTGGTATTTAATAAAGAGCCTCTAGTATGTTTCATTTTAATCTGTTGTTTCCCAATGTCTTTATAAACAATAGGGCACATTCTTACTTTGTAACCATTTTGTTGAACAGAGGTATGTATGTATGTGTATCTTTATTTATATAGCGCCATTAATGTACATAGCGCTTCACAGTAGTAATACACGTGACAATCATATAAATAACAAATAACTACAAATAACACATCATGGGAATAAGTGCTTCAGATATAAAAGTAACATTGTGGAATTAGAGTCCCTGCTCAGAAGAGCTTACAATCTAATTGGTAGAGAGAACGTACAGAGACAGTAGGAGGGCTTTCTGGTAAGTGCGTATGCAGGGGGCCAAGCTTTATGTATCGTGTGTAGTATTAGCCACGGTGCTACTCATGCTTCTTTAAGCAAGTGTGTCTTAAGTTGGGTCTTAAAGGTGGATAGAGAGGGTGCTAGTCGGGTATTGAGGGGAAGGGCATTCCAGAGGTGTGGGGCAGTCAGTGAGAAAGGTTTGAGGTAGGAGAGGGCTTTAGATACAAAGGGGGAAGAGAGAAGAAATCCTTGAGCAGAATGCAACAGTCGGGATGGTGCATAGCGAGAAATTAGGGCTGAGATGTACTGTAAGGAGGGGCAGAAGAGTGTAAAGCTTTAAAAGTGTGAGGAGAATTGAGTGCTACTGTAGATGCGGGATTTGATCGGAAGCCAGGAGAGGGATTTCAGCAGGGGAGACGCTGAGGCAGATTTAGGAAAGAGTAGATTGATTCTGGCAGCAGCGTCAAGGCTAGATTGTAGGGGCAACAGGTGAGAGGCAGGAAGGCCAGACAGCAGGAGGTTGCAGTAATCGAGACGGGAGAGAATGAGGGCTTGAGACAAAGTTTTAGCAGTCCAGTAACAGAGGAAAGGGCGTATCTTTGCAATATTGCAGAGGAAAAAGCGACAGGTTTTAGATACGTTTTGAATGTGAGGGGAGAATGTGAGAGAGAAGTCGAGTGTGACCCATAAGCAGTGTTCTTGGGCTACTGGGTGAATGATGGTTCTTCCAACAGTAATGTGGAAGGAGATAGTGGGGCCAGGTTTGGGAGGAAGTATAAGGTGCTTTGTTTTTGCCATGTTAAGTTTAAGTCGCCAGAGGGCCATCCAGGATGATATCACAGAGAGACATTCAGAAACTTTGGTCTGTACAGCAGGTGTAAGGTCAGGGGTTGAAAAGTAAATTTGTGTGTCGTCAGTATAAAGGTGGTATTTAGACCCAAGAGATGTGATTAGGTCACCTAGAGAGAAAAGAGAAAAGGTCCCAGGACAGAGCACTGGAGTACCCCCACAGAGAGATCGATAGAGTAGGAGGTGTTAGCAAAAGAGACAGTAAAAGTACGATGGGAGAGGTAGGAGGAGATCCTGGATAGAGCTTTGTTATGAAAACCACGAGCATAGAGAATGTGAAGGAGAAGAGGGTGGTCCATGGTGTCAAATGCTGCAGAGAGGTCAAGTAGTATGAGCAGAGTGTAATGACATCTGTCTTTGGCAGCATGGAGGTCATTAGTTATTTTAGTGAGGGCTGTTTCATTGGAATGAGCAGTGCAGAAGCCAGATTGTAGAGGATTTAGGAGAGAATAGGTGTTAAGAAAATGGAGCAAACGAGAATACAAGACGTTCAAGGAGTTTGGAGGCAAAAGGCAGGAGGGAGACAGGTCGATAGTTAGAAAGACAGGTGGAGTCAAGCTTGCTGTTTTTGAGTAATTGTATAACTGTTGCATGTTTGAAGGAGGTGGGAAAGGTACCAGAGTGGAGGGAAGAGTTAGAAAAATCTGTATGAACGTAGGGATTATAGTAGGAGCAAGAGGTTTTAGGAGATGGGAGGGAATGGGGTCAAGAGGGCAGGTGGTAGAGGGAGAAGAGGAGATCAGAATTGAGACATCCTCCTCCGAGACAGCAGGAAAAGAGTCAAGAAAGGAAGGAGAAGAGTTAGGAAACGGTGTGGGATGGGAGGAGGAAACAGAGGGGATGTTCTGACGTATGGATTCCACCTTTTCCTTAAAATAGTCAGCAAAGTCCTGAGGTGAGATGGCGGAAAAAGAGGAGGCAGCCAAGCGTGGTCTGAGTAGAGAGTCAAAGACAGAGAAGAGTCAGCGTGGGTTAGACTTGTGTGTGTTGATCAGTGAAGAAAAGTAGGTTTGTTTAGCCTGAGAGAGGGCAGAGTTGAAAAAGGACAGCATAAGTTTGTAGTGAAGGAAGTCTGCAAGAGTATGAGATTTCAGAGGAACGAGTTAAGGAACATAGCATGCACATGTGGGAATTTAGCCAGGGTCTAGAAGGTTAGAAGGGCAAGGACTGCACAGAGAAAGTGGGGCATGTAGTTCAAGAGAGGGGGATAAGGCAGAGTTGTAGTTCCTGACCAGGTTGTCAGGGTCTGTAGCAGAACTGAGAGAGGAGCGGGAGGAGCGTAAAGTGGAATCAAAGGCTGGTAGGTTAATAAAGCACAGGTTTCTGCAGAAACGAGGGGTAGATGGAGAAGGGGAGAAGTGAGAGAGAGAAAATGAGATGAGGTGATGGCCAGAGAGAGGAAAGGGGGAAATGGAGAAATCAGAGAGCGAAAAGTTTTTGGTGAAAACCAGGCATTGTTAAGGGCCATCCTTGTGGGTGCTAGCAGCAGTCCATTGTTGGAGGCCAAAAGAAGAAGTTAGAGAGAGAAAGCGGAAGCCCAAGGGAGAGAGGGGTCAACAATATGGCAGTTGAAGTCCCCAAGGAGAAGAACAGGGGAGTCTGAGGAGAGAAAGAAAGAGAGCTAGGATTCAAAGTGAGAGAGAAAGGCAGAAGGGGGATGAGTAGAGGTAGGTGGGTGATAGATGACCACTATGTGGACAGGGAGAGGAGAGGAGATCTGGACAGTGTGAGCCTCAAAAGGAGGGAAAAGCAAGAGAGGGAGGAATAGCAAATATAAATAGTAAAATGTCACGCCTGTATGCCCGCGGACCAAGCTAGACCAGTACTGAGGTGGGAACGGTATGATACCACACACCCACAGCAATGGGAGCAAGCCCGGAGTGTGGTATAGTGTTGCTGGGCCTGTTGGAAGAGTTGTTAGTATATACTGGCAACGCTTGGAGAATGTCCGTGAGAATAGTCGTGTCTGTTTGCCAATGTTCAGGGATCCAGAGGGTAGAGTCGTCAGAGGGCAAGCCAGGTCCTAGGAAGCCAGAGGTCAGTGGAGTCGTATGCGGAGCAGGGTTCAAAGGGGTACCAGAGAGCAGAGTAGTCCAGGGTAAGCAGAGGTCAAAGACAGGGAAATCCAAAGTAACACAGGAGCAGGTAATCACAGGAACACAGAGGGAGCACAGCATAGGTCAGGTACACACAGGGAAACAGGAACTATGCAGAGCGAGGAAGAGGTGGACAGACAGGGATAATAAAGGAAGGTGCACCAATGACAGAGAGGGGAGGAGTAGAGAGAGAAGTGGGTCTATTTTGATCTGGTTTAAAACTGATTGGCCGGCGAAGCCGGCCAATTCAGTTGAACAGCAATTCTACTTGTTGCCAAGTAGAACAAAGAAAAGCCAGTCAAACAAATATTCAAAAGAAGACCAACAAGTGCACTGTTGAAGTGCACTTAAAGCAGAAGGGTTAACTCTAAAGAACCCTCGATGGGGGATACCGAGCAGAGCACCCCGCCTAACGCCCACTGGGAGGCAAACTCTGAAACCGTCCCAGTAGACTCGGCGTACGAGTACTCTGCCCGAATACGGGAGTGCACCAGCGCCCGGAACATGGCCACGATGTTTGTTGGGACCCCCCCCCCCTCCAAAACCTGCTTCTTGGTTTTACAAATGGCTACCTTAGCCAATGCCAGGAGCAGGTTGACCAGGAGATCCCTAGGCTTATCGTTCCGGGACACTGGGCACCCAAAAATAAAAAGATAAGGGGCGAAGTGTAGCCAGAACTGCAGGAGACGGCTCTTCAAGAAGGAAAAGAGGGGCTGCAGTCTGTCGCAACTCAAATAAATGTGATATACGGACTCCCACTCGCCACAAAAGGGACAGGCGGCGGGGGAGTCCGTGAAGTGTGCCAAGTACTCTCCTATGCTCAGTGCACCGTGGAGGACCCTCCAACTCAAATCCCCGGCGGGACGGGGAACCAAACCTGAATAGAGTTCCTTCCACCGGGGTCTCTCGCCCTCGTTCGCAGGAAATACCCGCCTCCAGATAGTATCAGGGTGGGTGACAAGGGCGAGGTAGTGCACTATATGGAGTACTAGAGAATACAGGACTTTCCTCTGCATGCCGCGGAAACATGCCGGGGACATATCCCCCAACCTGCTGAGGTTGGGGGAGAGAGGAGCCCGAGGGGGTTGCCGTGGCTTTGGTTCCACGCAAAGATCCGGAGAGCTGAAGTTGATAGGTTGACAAGGCTCTCCAGTCTGCAATACCCCCTCAATGAAGGTGCGTGAGTCGGGGTGGATGGCATCTTTAATCTCCCGGATCAAACGATGAGGGACGCGGGCAGTACGCAGACCCATACGGGGCGCGAGCACCTCTGCCCTAACCCAGTCTCGCCGCTCAAAGTCCAGGAGATCCCCGACTCTGGTCACCTGCGCCAGGATTAGCCGGCAGCAAATAGAGGGTGAATCCAACATCCGAGCCCCCACTGCCGGATTATACAGCAGGGGCTCGGCGAGGAAATCAACCCCCACCACCTGTTCCTTCCTGGTCGCGGAGACCAATTTCCAGGCCTTAAGTAAGTCCCAGTAGTATGCCGGCAGCTCCGAGAGGTCTCTACCTAAACCCTCGGGCCTGATGATAAACAGTTGCCGGTCATACCTTATTTTGCGCAGCTGGCGAAATAAACTGGTCGCCAGCTGGCACCACTGCGGAGACGGATCTGCGAATAGGTATCTCTGCAGGTATTGAAGGCGGAAAGTGTGTAACTGGGAACGGACACACACCACTCCCTGTCCACCCTCCTCCAAAGGAAGGCACGCAACTTCCGCAGAGACCCAATGCTTCCCCATCCAGAGAAAATCCATCAACCTCCTCTGGATCTTGTTGATAAATTCGGGGGTCGAACCCATGGCTATCAGCCGGTGCCATAGCTGACTGGCCACCAGCTGGTTGATCACCAGGGTTCTTCCCCTGAAGGAAAGCATTCTCGACAGATACACCCAAGACCTCAGACGAGCAATGACTTGTTCCTCAAGATCACTGAAGTTTTCTGGGGCCAGGTTCTCCGCAGCAGACAGGTAGACTCCCAGATATTTGAGAGTATCGCTCCCCCACGAGACATTACGAAACGTGGGGGCAAAGAGTCCACCTGTAAGGGACCCACCAAAATGCCGGAGCACTTAGACCAGTTGAGCCGAGCAGAAGAGGCCACGGTGTAGACCTCTTGGCACGCTTGCTCCTGCTCTAGATCATCTAGGTCCTGGGCCACGAGGAGCACGTCATCGGCATAAGCCGACATGACTACCCGCATGTCGGGCTCCCGCAGCACCAGCCCGGTGAGCCTCCTCCTCAGTAGGCAGAGGAAGGGCTCAATGGCCAGCGTGTACAGTTGCCCAGACAGGGGGCACCCTTGACGTACTACCCGACCAAACACAAAAGGTGTCGTCAGGGACCAATTGATCTTCACCAGACACTCTGCAGAGGCGTACAGCATCTGGAGAAAGCCCACAAATTGTGGGCCGAAGCCAAACTCCCGCAGGGTCTGCATGAGGTAACGGTGATCCACCTGTCAAATGCCTTCTCCTGATCTAGGGACAGGAGGGCGAGTGACAGACCAGTCCTCTGCGCGTGATGTAGCAGGTCCCGGACCAGAAAAATGTTGTCATGAATACTCCTGCCCGGGACAGTATAGGACTGGTCGGGGTAAATCACCTCTGCCAGCACTGACTTGAGCCTCAGCGAGAGCGCTTTGGCTACGATCTTATAGTCCGTGCTTAGCAGTGAGACCGGTCGCCAGTTAGAGATCTGGTGGAGATCCCCCTTCTTCGGCAGCAAAGACAGTATTGCCCGCCGACATGAAAGGGGCATCTCACCGGTCTCCAGGGCTTCGGCCAGGACCTCTGTGAAATCAGGTCCCAGCATCTCCCAGAAAAACCGTAAGAACTCCACAGTCAGCCCGTCTAGCCCCGGCGTTTTTCCACGGGACATGAGACTGAGGGCTTCAGAGAGCTCGGCCAGAGTCAAAGGTAACTCAAGCCGCTCCCTTCCACCCTCGCCGACCGTGGGAAGCCCCTCCCATAAGACCCTGCATGCGTCTGGCTGGATGGACTCCGGAGAGAAAAGGTCTACGTAGAATTTCCGGGTTCTGTCCCGGATGCTCTCCGGGTCAGTCAGAGGGGTACCGTCTTCTGCTAGCAAGCAGGTGATATGTTTACGGTTTCCCCTCTTTTTCTGCAGCACATAGAAGATGCGCGACCCATCTCACGAAAGAAATGGATGCGGGATCGCACATACTCTCCGATCTTCCAAGTCCCAGAGAGCGCACTTCCTCTCCACGTACGCACACTGCAGGTATTGGTCTCCTGCCACAGACAGCCGCTTCTCGAGATCGAGCACCTCTTCCCTAAGGGCCTCTATCTCAGCATCGCGCTGCCTGCTGGCACCTTTGGTGTACTCCTGACAAACGAGGCGCAGATGAACCTTGCCCACGTCCCACCACTGCTCTAACGTGGCAAAGTCTGATCTGCAACCTCTCCAGGCCATCCAAAAGTCTCGGACCGACGTTGCAAACCCCTTGTCTTCCAACAACGTATTGTTGAAGTGCCAATAGGTGGCCGAGGGCGCTTCTAGTAGTAGCGCCACCGTCATGGACGCACAATTGTGGTCCGAAAACGGCGCCAGCCTAATGGTACTGGACTGGGCTCGCGACAGGCTGTGGCTGGATATAGAATAAAGAGAAGACACAGCGCACAACGCTCATAGTGTATTAAAATATATATAATGTGATACAAATAAAGGTGAGTATTAGGCGTACATTTAAATAAGAAAAACAGGCATTGGAGGGTTATTGTTACCCATACACCACTCGGGACGACAGTGAAGAAGTCTTCAGTGTGCAGACACACCACTCCTGGCGTCACGATCACTTGCACCCAGACTGGGTCTTGACTGGTAACCAGCTCCTGTTGTAGATAGCAGTTCAGCAGGGCTCACAATACACGCAGTGTCCTCAGATAGGGCAATCTTTGCAGCAACACAAACCACGCTGTCCTTCACTCCGTCCGGTACTTCCGTGTTGGTGACGTCACTCGGGAGCGTCAGCGCGTCGTAGCCCTTCCAGACAGCGTTATGGCCCGCAGGAGGATGTTATAGAGTCCAAGAGTCCAAAAAGTTCTCAGAGCAGCTAGAGTTCTAATATCCAACGCGTTTCGAGACAGCTAGGTCTCTTCATCAGGGAATAATTAACAATATTAATCGAGTGGTTTAAATACCCCACACCCCCACCCGATAGGCCATCTAATCAGGAATTGTGGCCAATCCCGTGGACGCGGGGAGGAGTCAAACGGCTCATGGGGCTCAGGGCCCTCCTACATGTTGCTATGGGCAACTTATGTAAACAAAAACAAATGAAACTTTATTAAACACACAAAAGTAAGTACACACAGGTTTTTTAGTAAACATTCCAGAATGGAGATGCATTTTTTATCTGGGTATTAGTACTGTTTTTAACCCCCTTTTTCTTTATTTTAGAGACATCTGCGTGATTTGTGTTTTGTACTTACTTTTGTGTGTTTAATAAAGTTTCATTTGTTTTTGTTTACATAAGTTGCCCATAGCAACATGTAGGAGGGCTCTGAGCCCCATGAGCCGTTTGACTCCTCCCCGCGTCCACGGGATTGGCCACAATTCCTGATTGGATGGCCTATCGGGTGGGGGCGTGGGGTATTTAAACCACTCGATTAATATTGTTAATTATTCCCTGATGAAGAGACCTAGCTGTCTCGAAACGCGTTGGATATTAGAACTCTAGCAGCTCTGAGAACTTTTTGGACTCTTGGACTCTATAACATCCTCCTGCGGGCCATAACGCTGTCTGGAAGGGCTACGACGCGCTGACGCTCCCGAGTGACGTCACCAACACGGAAGTACCGGACGGAGTGAAGGACAGCGTGGTTTGTGTTGCTGCAAAGATTGCCCTATCTGAGGACACTGCGTGTATTGTGAGCCCTGCTGAACTGCTATCTACAACAGGAGCTGGTTACCAGTCAAGACCCAGTCTGGGTGCAAGTGATCGTGACGCCAGGAGTGGTGTGTCTGCACACTGAAGACTTCTTCACTGTCGTCCCGAGTGGTGTATGGGTAACAATAACCCTCCAATGCCTGTTTTTCTTATTTAAATGTACGCCTAATACTCACCTTTATTTGTATCACATTATATATATTTTAATGCACTATGAGCGTTGTGCGCTGTGTCTTCTCTTTATTCTGTCTCCTCTAGGGGTTATTTGAGCTATCCCCTGTGTCGCAGCTGCAGACGCTCTCTCCAATTTTACAAAGGTCACAATATTTACTCTAGTATATCACTTTATCACGTATTTATTGTTTGTTGTTGCGCACTTTATATTCACTTTTGTGGCTGGATATATACAGCCTGTCGATCCGGGACCAGGACATCCGTTCACCCCTAAACACCCTAACATGGGTGAACAAAGTGGATGCCTCGGGATGTTGTTCTCGCCAGACGTCTACCAAGGAGTAGCGGGTGATGACCTCCCGCAAGGCCGACGCAGAACACGGGTGTGGCTCCGGGCCATTCCGGTCTTTCAGAGCCTCGAGGGTGTAGTTGAAATCTCCGAGCACCACGTGTTCGTCCGCGTCCACTGTCTCCAGGTATTCAGACATTCTGACGAAGAACTGCCTTCTCAGGGGTCCGGTGCCAGGAGCATACACGTTCAACAAATTAAAACGTGTAGTCCTCGTGCCGGACCCTGAGATGCAACAGGCGACCTGGAACAACAGTTTTGGAAAGCAGTAGCTCTGGTTGAAAGGACTCAGAGAACAGTGTCACCAACCCACTAGATGACGAAGTGAGGTGGCTGAAGAAGACCTTGCCTCGCCACTCCAGATGCCAGCTGGCTTCAGCCTCTGGAGTGGTATGGGTTTCCTTCAGGAAACTCACAGAATACTTTCCCTTCTGTAAAAAGGAGAGTACCTGGAACCTACGAAACCCGTCCTTACAGCCATTCACGTTAAGTGTACCGATGCTCAAAGCCATTGGTAATCAGGAGTTTTCCTTTCCACAGGCGCTCAGGGAGCTACACCCCGAGAAGCCTTTATGTGGTCTCGCATCAATTTATGAAATTTCAGGACACGAAGATGGATAGGCCCAGAGATTTTGGCCTTGTGGTTAGCCCTGATGTATACTAAGAGAGAGTGGAGAATGGCCGAGGCATCCTTCCACCTTCCAAGGGCCAACTGCACCTTCGTGGTTCCGTGTTTGCAGAGGGTATCCTCCAGGAAACCATCTAGCTCCTGGGCAGGGATAATGGGGGTCAAAGAGTCCACCGCCTCCGCGGTGCCAGAGGACTCCTCACTGAGCCCCAACTCCCTGAGCTCCTCTTGACTGAAAAACTGAAGACCCCCGCCCCTCTCTGCGGGGGCCTTTCGCAGCCTTAAAGTGGGTCCCCTCCTCGGTGTTTCCACGAGGGGGTCCACTATATCCTCCACATCCAACCCCGGGGTGGGATGTTCAGGGGTAGCTGGTGGCGGTATGGCGGAGGTAGCGGTCTCCCTAGTGTCCTCGGGGGCCAACGAGGCACACAGTGCCCTCCTGGTCTCCTCTACCACCATGCGAACAAACGGGATGCCACGGGCGTTCGCATTAATCACGGGAGGGCACTTTTCAGCAAGTACCTCATAGGGAGGGTCCAGCCCAGCAGTCGCCTCCAACAAAGTGCCCGACCAAAACTCCTCACCAGAAGAGCTCACATCTGGCATCTCCCAGATGCAAAATGAAGTGCTCGCTAAAACACCCTCACCCACACCCGCCTCCCCCGCTCCATCCTCCAAATCCCCAACCACAGGGGTCAGCCCCTAGCCCATCCCCTTCTTCCGGTGACACAAACCGGGGCTCGGCCTCAGGTGTGCCACCCGAAGGCGGCACAGCCGGAGGGGGATCCTGGCCGACCTCCGAGTCCCCGAAGATAACTGTGTCCGGCGCGGCAGATTCACTGAAACACAAGTCCCCGGGGGATGTTCTCCAACTGGGAGGGGTGTTGGAAGGCTCCCCAACGTCCATTTCAAGGAGCAAAGCCTCATGTTGTTGAGCACTTTGATCTTCCACCCCAGGGACGCCGGGTACCTCCTCCTGCATTCCCTCCAGATCTTTGAGGGGGGGGGACTGCATATTTATGGGGTCCGGCTTACACTGGCTAATCCTAACCTGTGGGCCAGACAGGGCCATCCTGTGCGGAATTGATGTTGCATTCCGCTTCGGAGACTTCTAAGGGTGAACGTAATACGGTTCACCCTCCTCGCCCTCCTCAATCACCCTCTTGTTCTTAGTTTTTGCTTTCCTCTTCCTGGGAATTGATTCCCCAAAAAAGGGTACCGCCACCTCCTCAGCGGGAGCCTCCCACCGCTTCCCCGCACCCTGTACGGTGCTTACATTGGGGGTAGGGTGCTCCTGCGGGGAGACAGCGACAACAGAGGGTGACTTCTTCAGGGTTACTCTTTTCTTCTCCCTCTTTTTCCTGGGGAGAAGTGCAGACGTCACCGCCCGAGATGGGGCAGCGACATCTCCTGCGGTCCCAGAGGGGACCTGGGCCCCTGAGGGCTCCGCCGCGGTGGGCGCAGCGGTACAGGGTGTCTCATCCCGGGGGGGCGACAGTGACAACAGAGGGTGGCCGCTCCAGGGCGACCCCCTCACCCTCTCTCCGCTCCCCGGGGAGAGGTGCAGATGTCACAGCTCCTTGCACAAATAACACCTAACCCCCTCCGTGCCATAGAACAAAGTGTATTGAATGCCCTCGTAGGGCACCCTAAAGGACCCCTCCACAGATTCTGTGCTCCCCGGCAGCAGCAGCTGTACCTGCTGCCTAAATGAGAGCACATGCCTCAGCGCTCTATCCCTGCAGCCCAGCGGAATTTTTGTTATGGGAGATTTAATATCTCCCAGGGCTTGCAGGCGTGGGCGCATGAGGCTGTCTGGGATGAAGGGGGGCACATTGGACAGGATGATTTTTGTGCCTAACCCCTCCATGGGCTCTATGGGGATGTAGGTCCCCCCTACACTGATGGCTTTCTGCACCAGGGTGTGGGTGGCAGCCAGCGTACAGAGGAAGAAAATGCCCCTCCCATACATCTTGCTGGCCGCCACCACAGCAGAGGGACCCACAACGTCTGCCACAGCCCTCACATAGATCTCCATGTTGAGGCCAGGTGACATTGGGCACCTCACCCCAAGCTTCCTGCTCACACCGGGCGTGGCCCCAGTGTTGTTGTTGCTGGGGTCAACGCCTGCAGCTGCCACCTGCGCCCATGTTGGAACTAGGACTGCAGGGGTTAAACTGACAACAGGAGCCAGGGGAGGTGTGGCCAGGGCACTGGATGTACCAGGCCTAGGGCTGTGGTTATTGATCCTAGGGGCCCCAGTTTTTGGGGTCCCATGTCCAGGTGTGGCCCCCATTGCTGCACTAGTCCTATTCCCCCCAGGCATGATAAAATAAGCCTCTAAGTAAGGGGAGGAAATAGTGCTTAGGGAGAGAGATGCAGAGAGGAAACTGTCCCTTTAAGAACCAATTAACTATCTCTGCACAGGGAGGGGAAGAAAAACAGCTTTTTAAAACCTGCTGTAATCTTCTCTTTTCTCCTCTTATTATTTAACTCTCTCTCTTACAAGAAACCACACCACAATATTGAAGGTCTTAAAGTAAAACACAGAGCTCCCAAAAATGCAAATGACAAAAGGAAATCAGGCTTAAATTAAGGTGAAATTAGAAGAAAAAGAAACAACCAGGGGTGGGTGAGGTGAGAGGGGTTGAGACTACAATTTCCAGCCAGCCACAGTGTAGCTTTGCTGGGTTGAATCACTGCAGCCTCTGGGTGAAAACCAAAAACGGTTTTTAAACCTGAAAAAGCACACAAAACCCTCTAAAAACTCACAGTATACTCACAGTATACTCCCCCACAGATCCACAGCAAAATATAACAAATAAAGAAAGAATAAAGCTGATTCCTTACCAAATGCCTGGGAGCTCTTCAAACACGCTTCTGAGTGAGAAGCTAGAGATAGGTCAGGGGGAGAAGAGGAGGAGACAGAAGGGACAGTCAGGCTGATTGAAGCTTTTATTCACCTGTACATTACCAGGAAAAGCACTCTGTATTAGATTTGTCACAACCAAACTGCAAGCAAGTTCCCGTGAGTGGGAGATGCTATGGAGTGAGCTTTTAACCATTTAAATGTGGGAGGGGTAAGCTTCAATTAGGTAGGAGGTTGCCACCCTCCAATCAGCTAAATGTACAGGTGAATAAAAGCTTCAATCAGACTTAGAACTTTGCAACGAATATTGACAGATTTATTATAAATCATTCTTCCTGGTATTGCACAGGTTATTGAGAATTTATATTAGTGTTAGGGACCCCTGCAGAATGTGGTCTGCCGTGCAGCGGCTCAGGGGCTTACAACAATTTTGGCCAAAAATGTCAAACTAAAATACCATTTTACTTTATAGATATTTATACATATATATTTAGGCACTGTACCGTGTATGAGTTTCACTTGATGTGCTAAAACTGAGCTTTGTCTGTGTTTTATGTTCTGTCTCTGGTTTTAAATATATATTGCCATGCTCAGTAGCACTCCTCTGTGAC
>CM071569.1:48544701-48711020 GCA_036426205.1 Ascaphus truei
AAAGACCATTTTATTTAATAGATATTTATACATATATATTTAGGCACCGTACCGTGTATGGGTTTCAATGGATGTGCACTGAGCTCTGTCTGTGTTTTATGTTCTGTCTCTGGTTTTAAATATATATTGCCATGCTCAGTAGCACTCCTCTGTGACACTCATATGCTTATATATATGTTGTGGTTATTTTGGGGGTTCAATAGGAGCTTGTTAGGTGTCCAGTATGTTTTACCATATAACTTAACCCCTTAAGAGAGCAATTCATGCGTTTTGGTTTCTTTCATTCTTTTTTTAACATAGGTTTGCAGCAGTGTCTCTGGAGCTGAACCCCATCAATTTGTGCTCAGGGGAACCCCTGCTTCCAGAGATAAAGACTTGCAAAGGGGGTGCTGTCATCTTGGCAGAGTTTAAAGCTCCCACGTCATGCGAGCCAATAGGAAGCCGAACCTGATGACATCACAGCTTCCTATTAACCCGCAAGGTGTGGGAGCTTTGAAACGCCGCCATTATGTGAACCCTGCTAGCAAGCGGAACACCTACCGGCATCACCTATGTAGGTAAGTATCTCTCAACGCTGGGGGTCTCCGTGGCTGAAATGAATGGGGTTCAGCTTTGGAGACGCTTTTCTTCAATCCTATGGAGGAACAAACAATGGCTAGCTTGGATTGCCCCTTTAATAACCAGACCCAATGGGGTGGGTTACACTTATAAATGACTATGGACCGGATCCACATAGCTCCGTCATTGACTTAACGAGGTGGTACCTTAACACCTTGTTAAGTGCTCACTAACGCAAGTGCTATATATAACACCCCAAACACATGTACAACACGTGGAGGGACACAAAAAGGAGGACACTGGAGATACCTGGGAAATATGCTAATTTAAATATACTTTGCATATCCATATTAGCCCCTCTCCCAGGTATCTCAGGTGTGCTCCTTTTTCTCTCGCTGTCTTTCCTGCGATAACCTCCGTCTTTACTTAGTGGTGCAACGCCTCCATCTCTGGCAAGCCCTAGGGATGTAGGGTGAAATCCTTCCAGGGAGTCCCTCCTCTTAGGGACGAGAGATTTCAGTCTCACACAGTCTTTACTTAAGAAGTGGCAGCAGCTCTTTATTCACACAGCACAGCAGAGTAGCAGCAACACAGTTGCCTCCAATGTACAGGGTCTTCTCTCCCACCAGACTGCACACCCTCAGGATGGTCTCTGGGGCTCTTTGTCCCTGCCTGCACCCCAAGCCACGGGCACTCAGGGTGGGGCTAGCTCTTCCCTCACCCCCTATGCAGGGTGAGAGGTATTGGTCCACCTATAGTTCTAGCAGCTCTAATCAGGGCCTGCCAGTTCTCCTCCTTCAGCTGTCCACTTCATGCACTTCTCACTCTGACACTAACTAAACAGGACTGAACTGTCACAGACAGGAACAGGCACACTAAATAGAGACAGCCTCCCCTTCATGACATCAACAGGTACCGCCCGTGTCTATGCCTTCCACACAGGGTTAGGTGACCTACTTCCACCACTCAGAGCAGGGCTTGATGTGGGGGAAACCCATGTTAACTACTGGCAGCCTGCCCTTACAAGGGCTTATACCAGTAGGAGGAAAGACATACTGTATAGCCCTATTTCTTACCAGGGCTACACTGATATAAAATATATGTAGTAATTTTGGCTTCTCGTGGTTTCATTTTCATGCGCTCCTATTTTTGTTTTTTGTTTGCTGAGTAAATGCCCCGCTGATCACGGGAGACTAGGAGCTGCGGGGTGGAACCGGGTAGCCGAGAGGGTGGTTGTTTGGAGGGACAGCGCGCTCAATACAACATTTTCCATATGATGAAAACCTGACCAGTTTGGGGCTTGAGGATTGGAGTTGAGCACCACTCTGTAGCATAGGAAGTGGGATTGATAAGGCTGTCTATGAAGCCAGATAATGAGTAGGCACTGGAGCCATTTAATCCGGTTGTTCTAAACTCTTTATTCAGGATTCTTCATAGCTAATTATAGGGGCATTAGTACACCTGTCATATGCAATCACAACAATTAGATACAACAAAATGTAAAATCCAATTGTAATAACCATCATTGATCCTCTACAAGAAATAAGGGCTGTTTTACTTATTAAATAAACCCCAATTAAAAAGCCAATCCTGCTATTTGACTAGATGAAAAAAAAATTGATACTAAAGCGATTACTGGGTCAAAGAGACCAAATCTTTATAGCATTTATGGCTCCAATTCATGATGCAGTTCTGGCCTCTATGAAAAGAACATGGACTGCCCAAAGGCTGGCTAGGCAAGTGATGAGCAAATGTAGCCAACAGGTGTGTGTGTGTATAATTCAAGTTTACATAGTACATTCTTTCCCCATGCATCACAAAGTTGCTGTCAGATGACAAGATTCTATGTATTCCCTAGGTTGCCTGTGTTAGCTACATATTTTAGCCAGTGTCTCCTTCCCCAAGTGATGTGTGATGCAATATTCCATAGAGAAAATTAGACGCAGCCCCAGGCTTCAGACTGCACCTTCTCGCTATGGAAACTTAAAACAAAACATCATTTGTAAGAATAATGACTGCGTATGCTGTGTTGCGCATCTCTTATTCAACCCTACATCTTTAGGAAAGGCTGCAGGAGTCTAGTGAACATGTGAATAACCAATATGATGTTAAAAAAAACCACTGACATATTGTCATGGTAAAAAGCCCCTTATCACCACTGGTTTTTAGTGAATAGGTCAATAAATAAAATTGACGTTACACACGGATAACCCCAATGTTTTGATTAGTCGATTTTTTGTGAATCTACAGTAGGCTTTAGAATCACTAATGCCCCTTGCCTGAACCTTACATTTGTACAATAGTGACAATACAGAAGCTTTATACAGAGACATTGTAAAAGCCTCCATACATACGCAAAACTGGTAAAACATCACCTGTGAAAGCAATGTACACATATCGTCCAAAACACACCAGTTACACAGTGTACATTGTATACTGTATGCAGTTACAGTATAGTATAAGATCATTATGTGAAGCAACTTTAATTTGTAGGAGATGTCAAGTCACATTGCCACCATTGTTAGCATCAGATAGTTGTGTTCTTGGCCAGGCTGTGAAACTGGGAGCACGATGAGTGTGGTGATGATGTGGGGCTTATGGGTGTGTTTCCAGTTGTGTCTCCACATATTGAAAATGAGCACCATCACACAGCACCAGCTGAGAATTCTTTCTCTTCCAAACACTAAAAGAGTCCACATGCCCTGGCCAGCTGGGCAACTTCACACGCTTCACACAGCAGAAATCCTCTGCCAGGGCCAGCTGGAAGTCACGTGATGTCGACTGGCCCCAGGGATTGGATGACAAAGTTTCTCCAAGCACCTCACCAATGTGGAAGAGGGTTTCCCCCCTGAAGTAGGACAGACAATCCAGGGAGAAGTGGGAGGACTCTGAGGAGCAAAGGAGAAAAAAGGAGATTGTTTACTTAACCACCTATGCCTGAGAAAACTTATGCGAAACGTACGTCGGGTTCCGTAATGGACGTCACTCGTCAGCGACGCTCTTCTCTGTGAGCAGTTAAATAGGAGGTATTCAACCCCGAAACACACCTGCCATCTTTATTTAGATTCCGCTATATTCTAAGGCATTACGCAGATTATAGTTTTTATGAAGAGCTTACTCAGCATTTGTTATAAGGCTACCTCAATCCCGTTTACGCCATCCTTACCTATCACTATTGTAGGGCCCAATTTGTTCTTGAGGGAGAGATCGAGTTAGACTTTTTAGAAAGATAGACTGGAGCCTTATACAACATGGGGAAAACTAAGTTAAGTGCATTGTAGGCACTTCTCCATTAATAACAAGATGCAATTGAATTTACTCAGGTGCCTAGATAGCAGTAACTACTGCAGCACATTGCACTTAAAATTTTAGAGTGTTTGTCTGCCCTCTTTGCAATTGACAACTACCGTATTGACCCGAATATAGTGCGACCTCGCACATAATACGACCACTACAGTTTTGAAGGTGTTCTACATGAAAAATAAAAGGTGTTAGGCTGCGCATATAATACGAGTACAGTTTTCAGAAGGACATTTTTAGGAAAAAAAACAGCACTATATCCAGGCCAATACGATACTTAACAGGAAAAATACTAATTGCCAGGGCCTAATAACTACTGCAGCTTATGGCACTACTGAACGGAGTTCCTACTATCCTCCGAATCACAGCTGCAATTGCACTCCATTTTCTTCCAAACTGATTACTCAGATTACAGACAATATAGAGGACATACACAGTGTTCCTCATTACTACCACCTTTACCCTCCACAATCCCCATTGTAGGGCAATACTGTGAGTGAGGGATATTATGGGTTGTGTGCGTGTGTTTAAGAATGCTGAGGTTTTGCAGCCCTATCAAGTGACGGGCATACTGTGTTTAGCACACTGCAGACATTCCTGCAATCTAGGCAAGCCACAATTACTTATAGTAGGTGCCTAGGATGCAGCACACTGCACTCTTATTACTAGGGTGTCTAGTTTGCCTTTCCCACTTATTTTATTTTAAGTATTTACAAATAAACAGGTTTTATTGGTCAAGTGATCTTTGCATATAACAAATTACATGCGTTGTGGTGTCTCCATAGGAAGTGCTTGTCTGCTTGTAAGCTCCTGTATCCTACAATGACAGAAGAACTAAAGTGTATCTATTTTAATTTGCCCAATATTGCAGGGTACAGTGGGTACAAGAAACGAGTACTGCCAGGAAATATAGTACCCTTGGAGTAATAGTAATCAGAGCTATTTAGGCACTCTTGATGAAAAGCCTTCACATCCTCTAGAGAGCCTATAGTGTTATGATAAACAGCAAAGACACAAGACCCATAAATGCATGATCTGCACAAAATTGTGTCTTCAGTCTGTCACTTATCCCATGTTAGAATGTTAATATTCATTGCCAAGGTTACACTCTTGTTCATCAAGTTTCTTACGTATTGTGTAGACACAAGCAAATAAATACATTATTTTGGAGCTGGGCGTCTACTGTATATGACATATTCAGCATTTCTATACATAGCCCGTCACGTTACGAATTCTTCAACTAGATTACCCGAGCTGAACATCTTATTGAACAAAGTGAGATTGTTTGCAGATGATAATGCCTTTAATTGGAACATTATGACACTGCTTCAAAAATGAAGCATCAAATTAACTTTGAAGACCATAGACTTGTGATGTCAGATGAAACCCTGAAATCTCACGTGTGACATGTATGAAGCACTGGTAAGTTGGTTTTGTTAAATCTAATGAATCCTGTATAACAAACATCAGCCCAAACACATATTGCTAGGAGAGCGGCAACAACAACTCCATCCATTTGAGTCTTCAAGGGTATGCAGCCCCAAAAGCTCCTCAATGTTCGCCCCTAGGTGGCTGATGTGACACTTCAGAGTGCTGCTAGGAGCTGTATCCACCTGCAAAGCCATGTTTCATGCGGACATAGTGCCCTCTACTGGCAACAGTGTTGAAAAACAAAGACAAACCCAGACCAGTGCTTTTTTTTTCTAATTTGACATAATATTAACCAAAGTTATTTTTAGATAGTCCTGCAGTGTACTTAGAGCTGTATACAGGGAGATGAATGCCAATATATTTACTCACTAGTGCCAAGTCTTGTGACAGCATAAGGTCCATTTAAATAAAAATGCTCCGGGATAGAACCATTTATTAAACTGGCCCTGACTGATGCAAAAGTCACAAATATGCAGCCTCAGCGCACAAACCAGGCTTTACTAATGTCAGCGCCAGGTTATCTACCCTTCTTTTAATTCTTAAAAAGGCAATCCAAGCCGTTTTTAAATTTTTTAAATGCAGGTTTGAAGCAGGGGGTCTCCGGAGTTAAACCCCATTCATTTGAGCTCTGGGACCCCCTACTTCTGGAGGTAATTACCTCCGTAGGGGATACCGGTAGCCACTCCAGGGTTCACCACATGGCTGCTAGTCAAAGCTCCCCGGCCTTGTGGGCCAATAGGAAGCCGTGACGTCATCCAGGGCGGCTTCCTATGTGACCGGGAGCTTTAAACCGCAGAAAACTGCCGGAGATACCGGCAACCCCTTCGGAGGTAAGTATCTCTTGAGCAGGGGGCCACCGAAGCTGAAATTAATGGGGTTCAGGTCCGGATCCCCCCTGCTTCAATCTTTTACAAAACAACAAACAAAACCCCCCCCCAGAAAAAAACGCCTTTAATTGGTTCCTTCTGCCTGTGTGTCACTGCATGTTTGGATTGAGCTCTCCAATATAAACGCAGAGTCTTTGAAAGGTTCCTCACCATCTGCATCAGGCCAGGCCAGCAGCAAAGCTCTATCTGGGAACTGCTCAAGGATTTCAGCACCGCCAGTCTGGATAAGAAAAGGATATCTGTGTTTAATACCATGATATATTTTATGATATTTACTGAGGTGCTATTGCTAGTTCAAAGCCATTACATTTTTAAAGGAGTAGTTAAAGCAGTATTTAAGTGGTTCAATGCCTTACAATAGTGAAAGATCAGTGTATGGTATTATAGCCCCCCCAAAATGGCGTTATTTTTAAAAGGTGCAAGTCTCTAAGGCCCGGGCCATAGAGGGGTGAGGAGAGCGGAGGCGCGCTAACACTGAGGCTCGCCTGCTTCAGTCAGCGCGATTCCACGGACTTGCAGGCGAGCCAGCGTGCGCAAAGGGAGCCGGGGGGAGGTGGTTGGAGGCGGGGCAGTGACGTCGCTGGGTCAATCGCCCGCGACGCACTGACGTCAACGTCACGGCGCCATGACGTTGACGCTGCTTAAGGCTGATTGGTTCTTTTCAGTCGACAGCGCGCTAAAAAACAGCTTGGCGCTCAGCTGAAAACTCCAAAGCCTCCACACGCCTGCGGACGCTCGCGTGAGCCCCCTCTCAAGGCATCCTCATTGAGGATGCAGGGGCTAAGCGCGGAGCGTCCGCACGGCTCAGCGCTGCTTGTCGTTCTATGGACGCAGCCTAACACTGAACCTCAAAAAACCCCACATGTTTTAACGCACCTGATAAAAATACCGGTACCAGCACCTACGTGATGAAATACTGCGAACTGAATCATTCTGGTGCCAGTCATCAAGTGCAAATATTTATCGCAATCTGGCTAATGCCAAAAAATACTGCATTAATCACCTACTGCAGGCTGGAGTTATTCCCATCTTGCCTATGTATATAATGTCCATTATAATAGCATGGCAATGCTTTATTAGCCACTTAGGTTGCCAAGGAGGGTAGATAGTGTAGTTTCACTGTAATATTAACCCCTTTGGTGCCTGTGTTATACCTTGGTAGCTTCAGGCAATATACTGTGCTTCAAGGAGTAGATATGTACTGAAACACTGATCTTATGTGTTGGCAAGAACAGTGTTGATCGTCCATAGATCTCCTTTAGTTATTTTTAAAATTGGTTACCTGGAAGTAATACATTGAGAATTACCTCTCGTTTCCAAGTATGTGACTGTTAATATGTTATGGTGCAGTCTAAGGCCGCCGCGTCCATGCTTCCTGCTAGCGAGCGACGGATCGCCGTTATGTTGCGCTTGCTTGCAGCAGAGGCGATCCATGTCCTGCAGCTAGGCTTGTTTGAGCATTTCGGGGGCGTGGCCGTGATGTCACAGAGCTGGTTTGCCCTCATTGGGCGAACCGCACATGTGAAACGGCCATCACGCGGTGAGGACAAAAAAAAGTTTGTCTCCGCATGCAGCGCTCTTGCTGGCACCCACGTCAGCCATAGATGTTCCTATTGGCCCAATGGAACTCATCGCGCAGAATGCGCGCACTCGCAAGCACTCCGTGAGCATGGACGCGGCCTAACAGTAATTTCTGAGCAGCCGAATTGATTAAAAAAAATGCTCCTCTGCACATTTCACTTTACTTTTAGGGCCTTGTCCAATCTGCTCCAAAGCGGTGAATTGCACCGTTATTACACGAAAACTCCCATTGAAGTCAATTGTAGTTTTCAAGCGATAATGGGGAGTTCAGCAACCTCTGCGCACATTGAAAAACACCCTTAAACTGAATAGTTTATCATCACACAGTGTGCAGTCCACACTCAATGCACAATCCTTCTGCCTCTACTGTATCAGTTAAAAGATTTTAAACATATTTCTGCCTCTACTGTATGTTCTTACCATGATCTCAGTATAACGCAACTCAGGTGGGAAAATGCTGTTTTGGTCAAAAGCAACAACATCAACTCCACGACTCTGCAGTAAAAACTCCCAGTATCCGGTTCCCTAAACAAAGCGCAATGAGATGTTGAGGTGAGGATCAGGATAGTGGTTATACAGTAAGCAAGCGTGGAAAAATCCCGCACAGTCGTGCCCAATTTATAACTTCTGGCACCAAGATATTTTTTGCTCTGCCATATATGCAGCTGCGTCACTACCGTGGCTGGTAAAATCACGCCCCAGCATGCGCGGGGCACGATTTTTCTGGAATTGCGCGCTCCCTTGCCTCCATCCTGCTCTTGCGGGATAGCGTGTGTCAGTGTATGTGCGTGTGTCACAAACACACAGACTGGAGTTTTGCATAGATCAAAAGCCATTTACAAAAACGTGTCTGTGTTTATGTGTGATCTTGAAGTTTAAACAGTCAACTTAATTTTGTGCCGCCTTAATTTAACCCCTTTCCTGCCAGGAAGGCCTGCAGCGCATTGGGGTTAATCTAATGAGTGTTTAAATTCTTTTTTTTTTTACAGGTAGTTAACGAATGTATGTATCCATAGTGGGGTGACGGATTATTTTTACACTAAAGCACAGTGTCAACTTTTGTATCAGGTTCATTTTAACATGGCACACTACAAAGTTGTGCCAGCCTATTACAGAAGTCCTTTGCCGGAAATCCCTATATGTGCTTGCTGTAATCCCTGTTGCATACTCACCGCTCCTGCAGAAACCAGTGGCAAGCGCAGGGCACACAGCAGCTCCAGCACTTGCGGGCTGGGCACAGAGAAAGAGAAGAGTATCTGCAGGCGCTGGCAGCTGGACTCCTCCTCCAGGCTCCTGAGCAGGTGCAGGAGCTCCTTCCTGCGAGGGCCCGGCAGCTGCGGGTCACAGAACCTGTGCACATCTGGAGGCAGCTGCTGCACCTTCCACAGGTATATCTGGTGGTAGAGGTTCTGCCCTTTGTGCTTTCTCTCCTCCAGGGTATCCCATTGCAGCCCAGGGGATGCTAAAGCAGCCATCCTACCAGCCACCTCGCCAAACCTCGTCCGAGGAGGCTCAGAGCCTGGAGATTTCAAACCGGTGCAGCTTGAGGAAGTAAGCGAGGAGGAGGTAAAACAACAGCAAGCTTCCACCAGCAACGCGGTACTCTGCTACCACCTGCTGGTTATATTTTAAACTACACCCAAAAGCTGCTAAACCTGATAGCCTATTTTGGAAAGAAAAAGCACAGGGAATAATGTCTTTGCTACAGTACTTTACGATCCAAGAAAAGGTTAAGATGTTAATGATTTGCGGGCCCATCTGTCAACAAATGGGTTAAAAAAGGAAATTAAAAAAAAAACCCTTTCTCTGCAGTGATGTATTTTTTTGTTAATGATGTCGGGCTATTTCAGCTTTATAGTTTTTTTGCTATTTTTTTCATAATGTAGCCAGGACTATTCCTTGCCTTAAAGCTGCAGTTCAGTCTTTTTTTTTTTTTTTTTTTTACTTCAATAGTTTCATGTGTGCAATCTCTAATTACCTAAAGAACTGTATAGCTGCCAGTCAATTTATTCTCCATGTATTGATCGGCCAGTCAATTTATTCTCCATGTATTGATCGGCGACATTTGGTGACATAATTAGTGAAGGGATCTGTTTTTAATCTGCTTCTGTCCGTCAGTGGAAGCTCATGAATATTCATGAGCACTCCTGCACTGACATGTGCTAGGGGGAGGGCAGGGCTGACAAAGGGGTGTGCCAGGGCTTGTGACAGGCCATGAAGGGGCAGTGCCTTAGTAAATGGCTGTTAAAATAGAATACAAGAAAATTGGTCTTTCAAAGTTGTTTTTTTAAAAACAGAAAATGCTAAAAGTATTTTTTCTTACTACAGAACTGATTTATTTAAAAAAACACACATGCAGGATATTGACTGAACTGCAGCTTTAAGTTCCACTGTAAGTCCCCATAGGTTGTGGGCAGTGTGGGCATGATTCCTAAATGGGAATCCGTCCTAATGTTCAGTGTGTAATGTTACATTGTTCAGCAGGTATGAACAATACAGTTATTAGTGGCTTCTCACTGAAGTAAGGGGGGCCTGTGACAAGAATAGGCTGGCTTACTAGCCACTCCCCAGGGAAGGAGGGGGCTGCTCTTCTATATAGTGTTGAGTAGTGAGTGAGAGTGAGGTTGTTCGGTTCTGCTGTGGCTGGGCCTTAAGAGAGCTGTGCAAAAACAAATGCCCACAAACCTCAATGAACTGAAGCAACATTGTAAAGAAGAGTGGGCCAAAATTCCTCCACAACGATGTGAGAGACTGATAAAGTCATACAGAAAACGATTACTAATTATTGCTGTTAAAGTGGTTCTTCAAGCTATTGAATCATAAGGTATACTTAGTTTTCACACATGGCTTCTCCATTTTGGCTTTATTTTGTTAAATAAATAATGACATGGTGTAATATGTCATGTGTTGTTGTTCATCTGAGGTTGTATTTACCTAATTTTAAGACCTGCTAAGGAACAGATGATTGTCCCAGGACATACTTGAAAACGAGAGGTAACTCAATGTATTACTTCCTGGTAAAACATTTTATAAATAAAATAAATAAATTGTTATTATGTCTTGATATGTAAAACCATAGAATTCAAAGAGGGTGTACTTTCTTTTTCACACAACTGTATGTCTGCTATGCATGTAATCTGAGGTTGTATTTACCTAATTTTAAGACCTGCTAAGGAATATACCCACTTTGGATTTCGTTCAGATAGGTATTCTACTCTGTCTAAGTAGATACCCCTGCCTATCCGCCATACTCCCATCAGATAAGTGATCCGGTCTTCAGTGTGGAAAATAGAGTACCTGCACAGAGGTCAGATAGGCACATACGGCATCCCCTAGCCACTTATCCCTTTTAGCCTCTATCTCACGCATAATGGGCTCGGGGACATAGGGAAAATCAAAACCATGGGACTGCCTAAATCTTTGTACAATCAACCGATCAGCCCGGTTGAGCTTGGTCAGTTTTCGGCCTCAGGCCAGGCCTGGCAATACGCTCATAAAAATGTATAACTTGACACGTGGGTTGTATAAGTCTCAACTTGATCTCTTGCTCTCTCCTCCTAATAACCTTGGCAGTCTCCTCTGCGGAGAACTCCCCTTCCTTCCACCAGTGGTCAACTATATCCCCACTGATTAGTAGAAACCTGGTCTGATTCATATAGGGGACATAACCTGGGAACTTTGGGTCCCACCATGGCAATACCTTTCCTGCAGTTACAGCCTGTGCCGATAAATTAGTCTCAGAGGTTACCCTAGATCATACCCCTGATGTCTCGGATTTAAATGAGACAGTTGACTTCCCCCCAAAAGAGATCACACTTTTGGCCGTCACTTCCCCATGTGAATAATCTTCAAAGTCCACAAAGTCTCTCCAGTCCTGAGAAGGTTTAGGGACTTTCTTGCTTTTCCGGGCCTGATTATTAATAGTCAGACCCAGCAACAGATCGTGAAAGGTCAGGGGCAATAATGTCCAAGGCCTTAGGCTTCTCAGTGTCTCCGGGTAAGTCAATGTTTTTAGGCCTGCACCTGCCTGCCACAGCCCGCACCTTGGGAGTGTTATGGTCCCGGCCCTTGACTCTGTCATAGTACCACTGCCGGTTGTCCTCAGAAAGGGCTGTACTCACCGAAGTGGGCACAGTAGCGTCCTCTTCCACCCCGGCAGTCGCCTCTATAATGACATCATCTCCCAGTTGCGCTGGACGGGCGTTGACATCCTCCAATTACACCAGAAGGGTGTTGCCATCCTCCGCACGGGAAGAAGTACCAGCCGTTACCTCCTCCCCAGATGCCTCCGCTGGAGCCTGGAAGGAAGAATCAGGACGATCCTCACCGCTCCGTTGGCTCCTGGTGTCACATGATCCCCTCTGTCAGCCACAGGTACGTCCGCTGCAGTGGTGCTTGAAGCCGCCACAGGCGGGCGCTCCTCCGCTGCCTGGGGCGCACCGTTGCTCGCCGTGACTTAATCTGGATCGGACTCCGCTCCTGCTCGGCTTTGAAGGTGGTTGGTTCCACCGCAGCTTCGCTGGAGTGATCTCCATCCGCTGCTGTCATCGTCGGATGAAGGTAGGGACAAGTCCGCAGGGGAAAGGCACCGGACACTTCGCAGTCGCTGGCGGGATCGGCAGGCAGCAGTCCCACTCCTGCGCCACCAGAGGAAGTGCCCAAGCCTCTCCATGTACAGTCACCTTACCCGGTAAGTCTTTCTTGGGTTCCGGTTCTGGAACCGGGGCACACGGACCCCCTGGAGCATCCGGTCCTGATGCCTCAGTCCAAGCCGCACTCCTCTACATAAAGGTGGCATCCTTTCTCTTTGATGCCGCTGGCAGCGACACCACAGGTTTAAGATAGGAGGCCCCACACCGAGGGCACTTGACAGACAAGCTGGTGCCTCCGTCGGGGAAGTCGCAGCATGGGCAAAGGCATTTGAGGTAGCATTACCCATTGACCTCCACTACCAGGAATTCTCCTGGTAGCCAATATTGGAAGACCTTGCACTCACTCGTGGCAGTGTATAGCTTGATAACAGCAGCAAGAATAGAGCTCTGTGCAGCTTGCTGGCAATGAGGAACTGAGGGTGCGGTAGCTCGCTTCCGGCTCCTCCCCCAGTGGTGATAGTCTCTCTGGATTGGTTAGTGCCTCTTCCACCTGCTGGTATGAGGAGCACTGGCACAATAAGAATCAGGAGTGGCCTCGGCTTTCACGCCGAGCCACTCACAGCAGTTGGGCGCGGCTCCTGCTTTCGCTTCCTTTTTGGCGGGAACCACCATTTTGGTTTGAATAAAGTACTTTAGGCAGCTCCCTTTTTGGGGGCGTGTGGTGCATGCCCGCAGCTCCTCCAGCAGAGGTCCTGGTCAACCGAGGATTGGGTGCCCTTCCTCAGATGTCTGCCCGCTCACACAGAATAGGATAGCTGGGTGGGCTGTATTCTCCCAGGGGACGCATCAGGGAACTACCCCCACACCTCTTCATAGTGAAGCACGGTTAGGCAACAGTCTCCCAGGTGATGCATCAGGGAACTGTCCCCACCTCTTCTGTTAGCACGAGTGGACTGTTTTCTCCCTGGAGATGCATCAGTGAACTACTCCCCACTCTTCTTCATAGTATAGCACAGTACGGCTCGCAGCCCCCCGGGGAAGCCTAAGGGTACCGCTCCCACACTACTTCTTAGTGTACAACCACGCATAGCGGCCCCTGAAGCATCCACTCCCGAGGGCTCAGTCCAGGCCACACTCCTCTGCATAAAGGCTGCATCCTTTCTCTTTGATGCCGCTGGCAGCGACACCACAGGTTTAAGATACAGTAGGAGGCCCCAGACCGAGGGCACTTGACAGAAAAGCTGGCGTCTCCATCGGGGAAGTCGCAGCAGGGGCAAAGGCATTTGAGGTAGCATTCTCCATTGACCACCACTACCAGGAAGCCTCTTGGTAGCCGATATTGGGAGACCTTGCACTCACTCATGGCAGTGTACTGCTTGATAACAGCAGCAGGAATAGAGCTCTAAAAAAAAAATACTGGTGTATATAGCGCTAAAAAAATGTGTAAATAAAGTGGTGACAGTAATACTATACTACCAAAAATACATAAGACATAGGCTGCCAGGTGACACTAACCCAAAGACACAGTTAGTAAAAAAAACCAAACATATACAATACAGACCGGCGCCGTAATAGTCCAAAGGGTGAAGCAAAGTCCAATGATGACAATGTCTCTTTAACTTCTATCTGCAGAAGTGCTGGGATGCTCCAAATTTCTTATATATGTTACTCCACATGTATATCAGGGAGAAAAACAAAGAAATCACATCATAGTGCAACACAGCTGATACTATCAGTTAGAGTATACACAACAAGACACACAGACGAGACAAACACTACATAAAACAAGTAAGGCTGACTGAAATAAAATGAGAATTTATTAACACACAAATGATGAGGCAGATGCGGGATCCGGTAAGTAAAAACCAGAATCCTACTTACAGGACTGCCACAGATCATACGCAGAGGTTTGAAGTGTGTCTTGTCTTTGCTGCTGCTCCGTCGGAACATGTGACCTCCCAGGGGTTCCTTCCTTTGGCGACCGGAACTGCGTCACTCTCCGCGACACCGGAGCTTCCGGGGGCTCGAGCCCTCTCTTTCTCAGCAATTATCACCGAATTCGCCGTTCTGGGAGTATCAGACAAGCACCAAAAACGTCCTCTCCTTGTAGAGTCTGTGTCTCACGTCCTGCCAAGTCTCTGCCACACTGCACAATAAAATCTACCAAACGGCCCAACGCGTTTCGTGCGCATGCGCACTTATTCAGGGGATACGTCACTAGGTACTTGATAGCCTTATATACCGACGGGTTAACCACTATTGGATATACAGTAGTAAACTCACATCAGCCTATACACTTATTCTATCAATCATGCCTAATGAACAAACAGCCTTACTACACAACACTAAACATACAAGTACACTTAAACTGATTCCCTAACACCAATGTTATACAAAAAACTAAAATGTTAAATACTCTTATCACTAATACATTAAACTCAAGCTCATATTTATAAGGTATAGCCATACCTGCTCCTCAATAGAATCCATATTACTAAAGTGACCAAGTGCTAATATAAAATATTTAATTAAAACATATATTTATGTGATAAAATTAATAAATAGTTATTTTAAAATATTAAAATTTATTTTAAAAAGACTCCCAATTCAAAATCGATATTTAAACCATTTGGAGAGAGGGTCTTCAGCTCATAGATCCAATAAGCTTCACGCCTACTGATATGTTTGAGCTGATCACCCCCTCTCCAATTGGCCTGCACTGTCTCAATAGCTTGACATTTTAATCCAACTGGATTCTGGTTATGAAGTACCAGAAAGTGATGTGATACACTATGTGTCGTGAGACCTCTTTTAATGTTGTAAATGTGCTCATAAATTCTTCTTTGATAGCATCTCCCTGAAGCGCCCACATATTGGAGCCCGCAGGGGCACTGAAGTAAGTATATCACAAACTCCGTGTGACAGTTAATAAATTAATTTATATTATAAATCCTTGAAGTCACATTTGATCTAAATGTTTTTGTATTTTGACGAAATGAGCAAGCAGTGCATTTATTACACTTAAAAAAGCCCTTGCTTACATTTTTAGACCCTGGTTTAGGTTGTCCCAATGGACAACTGGGTGCCAGACGTGACTTTATATTCGCCGCTTTTGTAAAAATGATATTTGGTTTAGCTGGAAGACAATGTGCTAAAGTGTTGTCAGACAACAGAATCGGCCAATGTTTATTCAGAACCTGGCGTATTTTTGGGGCCATTTCATTATACTGCGTGATAAATGCCAGATTACCATTATTTCCCTTATCTTTTGCATGTTTTTTATATTCCAAAAGGCTTGCTCTGTCTATTTGATCTACTTGGTTAGCAGCTTCCACAAGTAATCTCTCTGGATATTTCCTAGCCTTGAATTTATCTTTCAGCTCATTTGCCTGAATTGCAAACTCCTCCTGATTGGAGCAATTGCGCTTCAAGCGAATGAGCTGTCCCTTTGGGATATTTCGTATCCAGGACGGTTAAAACAGTTTTAATTTACACATAGACGTACATAAGTTTGCGCGCAAATTAGCATTAAAAAAGTTTTTCTTGAAGGATCCTATCACTAGTCAAATTAATTCAAGGCCAAGTGAGGCAGAAACCAATTCAGAACAATATTTTTTTAAAAAGAAATCCACTTTTTATCCAAAGTTCGCAGGGCCATTTGGTGAATACATTTGTAGACATGGTAACTAAGGAATTAGATAATTCTAGCAGGACGTATAAGATACAAAGAGATAACCTAGATCAACAAGAAAAGATTGCTTTACGCCAACTGGAAGACAATAAATTAATAGTAATAAAACCTGCTGACAAGGGGGGGGTATAGTGGTAATGGACACCGAATATTATATTAAAGAAGCAATGAGATTGCTTGGTGACAATACCACCTACCTCCCCCTTGCAAGCGACCCCCTGGGCCAATACGATACAGTGCTAAAGGTACTGTTAAGTAGAGGCCTAGAAGGAGGAGCTATAAATGACGATGAGCCAGAGTTTTTACTTTCACCCTTTGCACGTACACCTATATTTTATTTTATCCCTAAAATCCATAAAGATATTAGATGTCCACCTGGCAGGCCTATCATTTCAGGAATATCATCCCTCACTTCTAATTTGTCCCAATTTATAGATCACCATTTGCAACCTATGGTCCAACAGGTCAGGTCCTACCTGCGTGACACGACTCATGTTCTTCAGATCCTGAGGGACCTGGAGTGGCAGCCTGAGTACATATGGGTAACTGTGGATGTAACATCTCTGTATACAACTATAGACCATGGAAAGGGCTGTCAAGCTGTGTCACGCAGGTTAGATCTGGACTCTACTATCCCTTTAGCACGTAAAACATTTTTATTAGATAGTATTAAGTTTATTTTAACCCATAATTATTTTCAATTCAATTCACAATTTTTTTTACAGATCTGTGGAACGGCAATGGGTACAAGGTTTGCCCCTAGTTATGCGAACTTATTTATGGACAGTTGGGAGGAAGACTATGTCTGGAACAACTGTCCATTTGGGGCTCACCTTGTACTCTGGCGCCGTTTCATAGACGATATCCTTTTTGTGTGGTCAGGCAGCCAGGAACAGTTAGATCTCTTTTTTATCTATCTAAATAATAATAATAGGGATTTGTCCTTCACATTTAATTGTAATAGTCAACACATAGAATTTTTGGATCTAAATATATCTGTAGATACCAATAATAAAATTCAGACTAAAACATATTTTAAATCAGTACAGGTGAACAACTATTTAAGGGCAGATAGCCAGCACAACCCGTCCTGGATACGAAATATCCCAAAGGGACAGCTCATTCGCTTGAAGCGCAATTGCTCCAATCAGGAGGAGTTTGCAATTCAGGCAAATGAGCTGAAAGATAAATTCAAGGCTAGGAAATATCCAGAGAGATTACTTGTGGAAGCTGCTAACCAAGTAGATCAAATAGACAGAGCAAGCCTTTTGGAATATAAAAAACATGCAAAAGATAAGGGAAATAATGGTAATCTGGCATTTATCACGCAGTATAATGAAATGGCCCCAAAAATACGCCAGGTTCTGAATAAACATTGGCCGATTCTGTTGTGTGACAACACTTTAGCACATTGTCTTCCAGCTAAACCAAATATCATTTTTATAAAAGCGGCGAATATAAAGTCACATCTGGCACCCAGTTGTCCATTGGGACAACCTAAACCAGGGTCTAAAAATGTAAGCAAGGGCTTTTTTAAGTGTAATAAATGCACTGCTTGCTAATTTCGTAAAAAATACAAAAACATTTAGATCAAATGTGACTTCAAGGATTTATAATATAAATTAATTTATTAACTGTCACACGGAGTTTGTGATATACTTACTTCAGTGCCCCTGCGGGCTCCAATATGTGGGCCGTACAGGGAGACGCTATCAAAGAAGAATTTATGAGCACATTTACAACATTAAAAGAGGTCTCACAACACATAGTGTATCACATTACTTTCTGGTACATCATAACCAGAATCCAGTTGGATTAAAATGTCAAGCTATTGAGACAGTGCAGGCCAATTGGAGAGGGGGTGATCAGCTCAAACAGATCAGTAGGCGTGAAGCTTATTGGATCTATGAGCTGAAGACCCTCTCTCCAAATGGTTTAAATATCGATTTTGAATTGGGAGTCTTTTTAAAATAAATTTTAATATTTTAAAATAACTATTTATTAATTTTATCACATAAATATATGTTTTAATTAAATATTTTATATTAGCACTTGGTCACTTTAGTAATATGGATTCTATTGAGGAGCAGGTATGGCTATACCTTATAAATATGAGCTTGAGTTTAATGTATTAGTGATAAGAGTATTTAACATTTTAGTTTTTTGTATAACATTGGTGTTAGGGAATCAGTTTAAGTGTACTTGTGTGTTTAGTGTTGTGTAGTAAGGCTGTTTGTTCATTAGGCATGATTGATAGAATAAGTGTATAGGCTGATGTGAGTTTACTACTGTATATCCAATAGTGGTTAACCCGTCGGTATATAAGGCTATCAAGTACCTAGTGACGTATCCCCTGAATAAGTGCGCATGCGCACGAAACGCATTGGGCCGTTTGGTAGATTTTATTGTGCAGTGTGGCAGAGACTTGGCAGGACGTGAGACACAGACTCTACAAGGAGATGACGTTTTTGGTGCTTGTCTGATACTCCCAGAACGGCGAATTCGGTGATAATTGCTGAGAAAGAGAGGGCTCGAGCCCCCGGAAGCTCCGGTGTCGCGGAGAGTTACGCAGTTCCGGTCGCCAAAGGAAGGAACCCCTGGGAGGTCACGTATTCCGACGGAGCAGCAGCAAAGACAAGACACACTTCAAACCTCTGCGTATGATCTGTGGCAGTCCTGTAAGTAGGATTCTGGTTTTTACTTACCGGATCCCGCATCTGCCTCATCATTTGTGTGTTAATAAATTCTCATTTTATTTCAGTCAGCCTTACTTGTTTTATGTAGTGTTTGTCTTGTCTGTGTGTCTTGTTGTGTATACTCTAACTGATAGTATCAGCTGTGTTGCACTATGATGTGATTTCTTTGTTTTTCTCCCTGATATACATGTGGAGTAACATCTATAAGAAATTTGGAGCATCCCAGCACTTCTGCAGATAGAAGTTAAAGAGACATTGTCATCATTGGAATTTGCTTCACCCTTTGGACTATTACGGCGCCGGTCTGTATTGTATATGTTAGGAATAGAGCTCTGTACAGCTTGCTGGCCACGAGGAACTGAAGGACGGTAGCTTGCATCCGGCTCCTCCCCCAGTGGTGATAGTCTCTCTGGATTGGTTAGTTCCTCCGCCCCCTTGTGGTATGAGGAGCACTGGCACAATAAGAAATCGAAGTGGCCTCGGCTTTCGTGCCGAGCCACTCACAGCAGTTGGGCACGGCTCCTGCTTTCGCTACCTTTGCGGTGGGATCCACCATTTTGGTTTGAATAAAGTACATTATGCAGCTTGCTTTTCGGGAGCCGCATTGTGCATGGATGCAGCTCCTCCAGTCCTTGCCAACCGCAGATCAGGTGCCCCTCCACAGATTCCTGCCCGCTCACACAGAATAAGATAGTTGGATGGGCTATAGTCTCTCCAGGGACGCATCAGGGGAACTTCTCATCTGTTAGCACGAGTGGACTGTAGTCTCCCCGGAGATGAATCGGGGAACTACCCCCACACTTCTTCATAGTATAGCACAGTACGGCTCGCAGCTCCCCTGGGGAAACCAATCAGAGGGACCTACCCACCCCTCTTAAGATGCCTGCCAGTATATACAGAACAGAGGATAATGCAGGGCTGCATGGCTCAGGTACAGTCCCCTGGACCTCATAGAACACTAAAGTTAACTACAAATACATGTGCATGGTGAAAGAAGAGCATGTCTCCTGTTCTGCTGCAAAATCCTGTCCTGTTGCGTATCTCAGCAGTGCCTCCAAATGTAACAGTGTTTCCCCCACCCTCTGGGAGATTCCCCTGTTACCAGGTGTGTAGTGGTGCTGAGTACCTTTTGCTCACCAAAGGTCTGAGATCCTGCCGATGTTATTGGGGAAGATAGGACAGGCTTTAGGAGTGATAGCTGATTCCCCCTCACACTTTGTTCAGCGCCTCCATCTGTGCCAGGCTTCTGGATGACTGGAGGCAGTCCCTGCGGAAGAACTCTCGAATACTCCCCGATAGACTGCAAACTCAGGCAGGATGATATTTTGTAAGAGGAACAGCTTTATTCTCTCAGCAAAGAATACAGCAAACAGACAGCAACTGCATACACTAACACTTGGTCTCCAGCCTTAGGATGGTGCCTGGACTCAACCCCCAGCCATGGGCCCCAGGGGTTGGTCCTAGCTCTCCCCCTACTCCCTAATGGAGCAGCAGGTATGTCCTCACTCCCACTCCCCTAAGGGAGGGGATAGATGACAGCCCTGTACACCTCTTCCGTGGGACCAGTCTCTCTCATGGGAGAGACACACTGGATACATTTTGGAAGTGCAGCCCTTTAAGTACCCTGGGGAGGGTTCAAGGTCTGAGCCTAGGATTGGGCAGAGCACACGCCTTGTCCTGCCCCCTCTGTCACTCAAGGAAGCTGCTCACTGCTGGGGGAAACCCAGATTGGGCCTAACACAGCCTGCCCTGTACGAGGACTTTGGCAGGGCAGGGTAGTAGCCAAAACCAGACATGGCTATATGTGTGTATATATATATATATATATATATATATATATATATAATTTGTAGGAAACAAAAGAGAACAGCGCGGGCTCCATAGTGTAAATAGTAAAAGGTTTATTACCGCAATGCTAAAAATCAGGTCACTCAAAACAAATCAGTGAATTGTGCGCGTTGAACATGAACTCTGGTCCCCTTGTTATTCTCCTGCCTGTACAGAGCTCCAATCTTGCAGCTAGAGATGTAGGATATCCTTCCGCATGCACAGTCGGCTTCGATGGTGTGCATCCACACAACGGTCCCCCGGCACAGCGGCCCTCAGTTCCGCAGACCTCTTCCGTAATAACAGACAGAGAAAGAAGCAAGGTCCAGGCTCTGTCCAATCAGCGTTTTAACCCGTACGTGTTTAGTCACGTAGGGTATTGGTGACTTCATCAGAGGTTAGGAAATGGGGGAGTGCTCATAGCTTATATAGTCCAAATAGATTGATTAATTGATAGTCCTACCTCCACCCATATTAAACAAATGAGTGACAATATGTAAATCGGCTTGATGGAAAGGCAACATAATTACAAACAAGAAACAGCAGGCACAAAAGGGCTGGCACACAAAGTAATGGAATGAGTCAGAGGGAATAACATATCCAATAATAATAAGTGTTCAAAAATATGAATATAGCATACAATATATAACAAAAACACCAATAACCCTTGATTTTAAATGTTTAAATAGAACATGAAATGCATAAACCCAAAGCCATCGTTCTTACAGAAACATGGCTAACCCATAAAACCCCTGATGCAAATATCGCCATTCAGGGATACTCCATTTTTAGGAGAGATAGGTCAAAGAGAGGAGGTGGGGTGTTATTTTATATTGCAGACACATTACAATTTACACTGTTAAATTGCCCCCCAAGCCCACCCTCTTTTGAAATTCTAGTTGGCAAAATCTGCCTCTCCTTTTCTAAGCCCATCTTGCTCTCTGGCATCTACCGCCCCCCTAAAGCCCCTCTTCAATCCCTGGCTGATATCACCCAGTTTCTTGGCTCCATTTCCTCTCTGAATGAGAAGAGTGCGCTGCTAGTTCTTGGGGATTTCAACTTCAACTGGCTTGACCCTAAAAACCATAAAATCCAGATACAACTCAAGTCACTTAACCTATCACAACTAATTTCCCAACCCACACGGACAAACCTGAAATCGCATAACCATTCCTTCCTAAACTGGATTCTCTCCTCAAACCCCAGCAGAATCCAATCCTCTGGCATCCTTCCTGACATTTTCAGTGACCATGCAATAGTGTACTGTGTAAGGAAAATTAAAACGCCCCATTCAAGCCCTAAAATTCTCCTCACTAGACCATTTAAAAACTTTAACCCACAACAGTTTCTGGATGACCTTACCAACTGCCCATGGCACAGAATCGATTTAATTCCCGACCCTGATTCTGCGCTCGACTGTTTCCAATCCGAGTTCTTAAAACTCTGCGATACCCATGCTCCACTTCGCAAAATAAGGGTACGGGGGGCCCATCTTCCATGGATTACAACTGACCTTATTGCACTCTACCAGCTCAGGGATACCTTGTGGAAAAGCTACAAAGTAACTGGCACTACCAAGGAACTTAATCACTACAGATGCCTGCGGAACATGTGCACAAGGCAAACAAGGCACGCAAAAGCACAATATTACTCTGACAATCTCCACCAAAATACATCAAACCCAGCTAACTTCTGGAAGGTTATCAACAATATATTCCAGCCTCCTAACCATCAACAACCAAGTAATATCACTAAGGGGGATATTACTCTGACAAACCCCACTGACATTGCAAATGCATTCAATGATTACTTTGTGGGGTGTGCCACTAACTTATTAGCGAAACGCAGCCCAAACCACAAACCTGAATCTCATCCTGGGAGTGCCCACATAGACCCACCCCCTCCCAACACTGCCCACAATTTTCAATTTGGCCCAGTATCTGAAGAGGAGATTATACAAGCGCTCCTCAAACTAAAACTAAGCAGCCAATGCGGACCTGAATTACTACAATCTAGGTTCCTACGACTTGGTGCCCCAGCCATTGCCAAACCAATTGCTTCCATAGTCAACTCTATCCTGTCTGCAGGCCATATCCCCACGACCTGGAAAACTGCCAGAGTTGTCCCAATCTTCAAAAGTGGGGACAAAAACACTGTCTCAAACTACAGACCAATCTCACTTCTCCCAATTCTATCCAAAGTCATGGAAAAATGTGTCCACTCCCAATTAAACGATTACTATACCAAGACAAATTTCCCTAGCCAATTCCAATCTGGCTTTCGTCCCAAACACTCCACCGTAACTACCCTGCTAAAAGTTTGCAATGAAATCCATTGTGGAATGGAACGGGGACAACTCACTGGTGCAGTATTCCTAGATTTTGCAAAGGCTTTTGATACAGTTGATCATACTATCCTGCTTAACAAACTCCAGAGCTCTGGAATAGGGAAGCATGCTTTAAACTGGTTTCAGTCCTACCGATCAGGACGATCCCAACATGTGTCCATCTCAGGCTCTAACTCCAACCCCCTGATATCACCTGTGGTGTCCCGCAAGGCTCTGTTCTGGGGCCCCTACTTTTCTCAGTGTTCATTAATGATCTTCCCACAGCTTGTAAGGAAGCCTCAATATACATGTATGCAGATGACACAATCCTATATGCACACAGCCATAGCCTCTCTGACATTCAACACATACTTCAGTCTGACTTTTTGAGACTCGAAAACTGGATTTCCCAAAACAAACTGTTTTTAAACACTGACAAGACTGTAACAATGGTATTTGGGACCAAGACTAAATTTTTAAAGCTTCCAGCGACTGAGCTCCAGATTAGAACCAACGCTAACACCACCCTAACCCCTGTCACTAGTTTTAAATACCTGGGCTTATGGTTTGACTCCCACTTAACATTCGGAATGCACATTGATACCCTGACAACCAAGACCTATGCCAAACTAGGGGTACTTTACAGGAACAAATCCTCCCTAAGTCTCCTGGTCAGAAAGCGTATCGCACAGCAGATGCTAATGCCAATTATTGACTATGGAGACATAGTATATGGCACGGCACCTCAATCACACCTTAGCAAACTTGACACCCTCTACAATTCAATGTGTCGTTTTGTTCTCCAATGCAACTACAACACACATCACTGCGAAATGCTCAAAGAACTAGATTGGTCATCACTAGAGTCTAGGCGTGAAGTTCACCTTTCCTGTCTTGCCTTTAAATTCTTTATGGGCAAGCTACCCAGCTATCTGAACAAGCTCCTCACCCCTACCACATGCAGCACTTATCACCTGAGATCAGACTCCAAAAGACTGTTCATGGTCCCAAGGCTCAACAAAGTATCCGGCCGTTCCTCCTTCTCTTACCGTGCACCGCAAAACTGGAACAACCTACCAGAGACTCTCACATCCACCACCAGTTTAAGTTCTTTCAAATCTAAGGCTGTCTCACATTTTAATCTGGTCTGTAACTGTTTCATTCGCCCATAATATATATTTTCTTTAACTGTGCATGCAATGTCTTGTATATAATGTATACCCTGTTCATTTATGTAACTGTATTTGTAACCATGTATTATTTGTCTTAACTCTGTGCCCAGGACATACTTGAAAACGAGAGGTAACTCTCAATGTATTACTTCCTGGTAAAATATTTTATAAATAAATAAATGTAATAGAAAATAGGAATATAAAGAGAGAACATGTGGACACTGACTAATAAAAAGATTACATTAGTAAATGCAGATTAAAAACTCTTTAATAAAATCTTGTCATATAATAAATATTATTACAAACATAAAAGAATCCCAAAAAAGTGCACTATTAAATAGGTATAATAATACAGTTTAGATACTGATGTATTATAACAAATACTATGTGATTGAATATAATTAAGTGAATGTAAGTGTATTAAAATGTAAATAATAAGGGTAATAGATATAAATGTGTATATAACTAAACTGTTTGAACGGTATGAACTGTTTGTAAATGTAATAAAATGTATTACTACTGTGCCTGAGACCGTGTGTGTGTGTGTGTGTGGAATATTTCTGTAAACAGTATGAAAAGCAGACCAAGTCTACCAAAAGTTGAAAATGTTGGTATTGAATAGAAAGCTCCCCCTCCCCCCCAAAAAACTGAATATTTTTTTTGGAGAGGGGGGGTTTGGGGCGGTTTCGTAGCTGAAATATAATTACACATGCAAAAACTAATTATACAGCAATATGCAACATCACTGTTCGGTGTCCCTTTAGTTGTGAAGGCATTATAAACCCATTAACCAGGGGACTGAATAAAAGCATGACACATTTCGGTGTGAAATTTCATTAACGGTTATGACATAAATCTATTGATCACATACAGTACATTACTTTATTAAATTATTATTATTATTATTTTTTAAATCGTGAAGCTGGTAATACTGTAGAAAAGTAATAAAGGGAAAGTATAAAAAATAGCGATTTTAGAGTTCCATCAAACTTCATCCTTATCTTTTGACGGTCGATTTCAAACTCATTTCTGTTAAAAAGGATGCTTTAAGTTCCGTATAGAGCTTGTGCGCATGCATCAACTCACACTCTAGTGCGCATGTGTACAAGCATTGATGGGCTATGGCAAGCATGTAGGACAAATTTCCATACAGAATTGCGAATTAAAATTACTACTGTATAGTACATTATATTTACCTTCATTATATACCTTGCCAACTGGGTAGAGATAACCCAATGTCACGGGTGTATTGCGCGTTACAGCTGGGATCACTTATGTAATCAGCATTAAATCTGACAGGTGCCTGCTCAAGCTGGTAATCAGGCAGGGCCAGGTAGCCAGGATTGAGGTTCACCATGTTTTCAGTGACGGTCGGCCCGTTATTGCTATAGTATTGGTAAGCCGGTGGTGGCACATTGCAGGCTCGGGAAGTACGAATCTTAAATAGATTAAATGCAATATTTCTCCTTTTGAAGTTGCCATGATCAAACATACCGACAAAAGCTGGGAGCACTGACCAATAACCTCTGGTACATCCAGGAGTAGGGACTGTGCGAAAAAAGCAATCATTCATAATGTTTGCCTTATCGAATTCTTCCACCCATGATGGTTCCGTGAAAATTTTAAGAACTCATATTTGTCAATGATATAGCCATATATCTCTGCTAAAGTTGCCTTCTTATCTGTTCCTGCATTAATTGCAGAAAATATTAAATATGCATAACTGCAGTCGGGTCTAGTACAGTATAAGGACTTGACAAGATGTACTATTCAGTGTATGTCTCCATTCAGCTATTGCACAGGCATAGCAATCTATATATATAAGACTGAAATAATGTTTGTGTGTGTATTTGTGCTCGACAGCTCATTGGCCTGCGGGCCAGGCAGGGAAGAGCCAGGCAGGGAGAAGAGACACACACGCACACTCTCAGCCTCTTCACACCGTGACTGCGTGCGCCTCTGACCATCACCGCACACCGTGAGCAGCCTCCTCCACTCACACCCACAAACACACACACACACCACAGTCACCAACCCCCACCCTCACCGTCTGTCAGCAGCGCATCACCTCCCCACCCACCGCCGACACAGCTCCTCACGGGGGATGGGGAGGAGGGATGAGGAGGAGGGGGGATGAGGGGAGGGTAGGACAACACCACTTCAGCCTCTGCCCCACCATCCCCCACCCTCTCCCAGCAGCGCCTCAACTCCTCCCCACCCGCTGCCGACACAGCTCCACGTGGGGGGGAACCACCGCCGCCGACAGCCACCTCTGCCCCACCACACCGTCTCTCAGCAGCGCCTCAAATCCCCACCCGCCACTGCCACAGCTCCGCGGGAGGGGGGGGGGAAACCACCGCCGACGACAGCCGCCTCTGCCCCACCACACCGGCTCTCAGCTGCGCCTCAACTCCCCACCCGCCGCCGACACAGCTCCGTGCGGGGGGGGGGGGCAACTACCGCCACCGACAGCTGCCTCTGCCCCACCACCCCCACCCTCTTTCAGCAGCGCCTCACCTCCTCCCCACCCGCTGCCGACACAGATCCTCGGGGGGGGGGTGCTAGGGGAGGGAAGAGAAGGACAACACCACTGCCGCCGCCAGTCGCTTCTGCCCCACCACCCCCCACCCTCTCTCAGCAGCGCCTCACCTGCTCACCGGCTGCCGACACTAGCGCGCCACCGCCAGTCAGCAGGGGGGGGGGAGTCAGGAGAGAGGGTGGGAAGGGAGTCAGGAGAGAGGAGGGGAAGCCCACACATAAATACATACTGACTGACTGATACACACTGACTGACACACACTCACTGACTGACTGACTCACACTCACTGACTGACTGACACACACTGACTGACTGACTAACTCACTGACTGACTGACACACACTGACTGACTCACACTCACTGACTGACAGACACACACTGACGGACTGACACACTGACTGACTGACTGACTGACACACTGACTGACTGACACACTGACACACTAACTGACTGACACACTCACTGACTGACACACTCACTGACTGACTGACACTCACTGACTGACACACTCACTGACTGACACACTCACTGACTGACTGACTCACTGACTGACTGACACACTCACTGACTGACTGATACACACTGACTGACACAATCACTGACTGACTGACACACACTCACTGACTGAAACACACACACTCACTGACTGACACTCACTGACTGACACACACTCACTCACTGACTGACACACATTCACTCACTGACTGACACACACTCACTGACTGACACACACTGACTGACTGACACACACTGACTGACTGACACACACTGACTGACTGACACACATACACTTCCCCCCTCAGTCAGCTCAGCTGCCAAACACATGGGGAATCAGAGCTGTGCACTGGGGGGGGGGGGGGGGGAGCGCAACTCTGAACGGGGGGGGGCAGATGTGTGAAGAGGAGGGGAAGAGAGTTGAAGGGAGTTGAGAGGGAGGGAGGGGGAGCGAGAACATTACATCCTGGGCAACGCCAGGTATATCAGCTAGTGTAGAATAATTTCCACAACATTCTGTTTTGATATTTTAATGGAACGCCTAAATTTAATAACGTCTTCAGCGGCCAAGGTCAATTAACAATGGATCACTGTAATGGACAGTGTTTTTATCTGTTTTTTAAAAACCTGCACATTGACTACCCACTACAAAATGGATAGTCTATGCAACGAGATTCACTTTTGCCATCTGGCAGATACACACAGAACTGCAACCACACAAATCAGAATCCAGGTAATCCAGGTAATCAGCGACGGTAAACAAAGGTGTGATTGGCTTCCTTCACGGGAAGATGATATAGTGAATGCTGTGTGGAATACAGCAGACTTCACAGACGCAGGTCCGAAAAATGGTCGGATAACGGCCGCTGTATCTGTACTTAGTGCAATACAGTACAAGCTAATTAAGACTAGCTTGCATCAGTTAGCCTCATGGTTGTAAAATGTATTGCAGATGCCTTTTACCATTCAAGAGGTTACCGAAAGAATGTTTGTTTTCACTGCACTAGACCAATATGTCATTGTCAAGAACAATGGTCTCTTTCCATTAGAGTTATAGAAATGTCAAGGTCTCCTGGTGGTAGACGCCAACGTTTTCCATTATAATATTTCTTCAACCAAGGTTATGTTGTGTTCTTCACTTTCAGTTATTAGGAGGAGCTGGTTATACTCGACACATTCATTTTTCTGAAAGACAAAACTCCATTAGCTTTCCATTTCAGGTAAGTTGTTTCACGAACAATGAAAACATTTAAACATTAGATGTTTTCTAATGTGACTGGTACTGAAGACAAAAATTCTAACACCTTCCCGACCTTTTAAAAGTGTTTTTTGGTGAGCGTTGCTTTTACTGTTATTTGCAGTAGAAATCTGATACAGTATATGTATATAAAGCTACAGTATGTATAATATATTAGTGCATTAGGCTCTTATTTACCTCCTACTGTAAGTATTTAATATAAAGTTGTACATTTCTAAAATAGCACAAGAGATTAGGGCCCATATTTATTGAATGGTGATATGCCATAAAACATCTTTGAGCACTGAAAGATACTTTAATGCCTATTCAAATGAATGGACTATAAGGGGTCTTCCGGCACTGGAAAGGTGTCTTACACAGTGCGATAGGTTTCAAACTATGTGTATATATGTATATATATATATATATATATATATATATATATATATATATATTCCATTTATAAAGTGACAACAATTTTTGCAGTGCTTTACAATAGAGACTATACAAGGCAGAGAAATATAATACAATAAGTGCAACACACAAAATCAGACAACAGGAAAAGGAACTCCACGCCCCGAGAGCTTATAATCTAAGTGCTATGTTAGGAGACTTACAGAGACAGCAGCTGAATGAGTAAGTGCAGTAGATGGTAGTGGTTGGTAAGTGCAAGTGTGGTTGTGGAGCAGTAGCCATGAGCCCTGAATGCTTCATTCAGAAGACGTGTTTATATGTGTTACAAACTTGAGGAGAGAAGGTGTTTGTCAAAAACTGAGGGTGAGGACGTTCCACAGATAAGGGGCAGTGTAGGAAAAAGTGTGTGTGAGTGCCGAGCGCACGCATTTTAAGTGAAACTTCTTTGTTTTTTGTCCCTGTTTTGTCAGAAATTGTATTTGTGATGGTGCTGTTTTTTTATTAAAAATCAAAACACAATTTCAGTGACAAATCACAAAGAAGTTTCACTTAGAATGCCCCCCCCCCCTGTTTTAGCTATTTGCACTTCTATATTTATACTAACTGTAAATTCCTAATGTGAGTGTGTGTGTGTGTGTGTGTGTGTGTGTGTGTGTGTGTGACTGTGTGAAAATGTGTAATTGTGTGTGTGTGAAAATGTGTGATTCTGTATGCAGGGCAGCCAACAGGGGGGGACAAAGGGTACTAGCTTCCCAGGCCCCGTGAGTCACTGCTCGGCCGGGCGCCAGTTAATTACAGTGGCGGCCGCCTTTATCCTAATGCAGCCGCCACCGCGGGAATTGTAAAACCGGGGAGGTGCGCGGTTTTTTTCCAGCAGGTTTCCCGCGCCTCGGCTGTTTTCAATGATAAGCGCCATTAGCGCTTATCTGATGATGCGGCTGCCGCGTGGGAAACTCCGATAGAAACGGAGAAAAGCCCCATATTTATCCGGGTAAGTTGTAGAATAAAGGCGGCCGCAACAGTACATTTAAAAATTTTTTTTTTTAAATGGCGGCGATTCCCGTGGTCCCGACGCGCAGGGCAAGCAGGGTGTCCTGTCCGCTGCCTGTGGGCCCCAGCAATCCAGCCCAGCAACCAATCCCACCCGCTCCCTCCCCCCCCGCTCCCCACGTGGGACGGAGGTGGAAGCGCCAAAACAAGCCCTGCACGCGCAACCCAGCCCCCCTGCTCCCCACGTGGGAAGATGGGGGAAGCGCCAACACAAGCCCCACGCGCGCAACCCCCCCCACTCCCCATGTGGGATGAGGGGGAAGTGCCAACACCAGCCCCTCCACTCCCCACGTGGGATGGAGGGGGAAGCGCCAACACCAGCCCCTCCGCTCCCCAGCCCCTCTGCTCCCCAGCCCCTCCGCTCCACACGTGGGACAGAGGGAGATGTGCCAACACCAGCCCCGCATGCAACCCAGCCCACCCCCGCTCCCAACTTGATACGGAGGGGGAAGCGCCAACCCAGCTTCCCCCGCGCGGCTCCTGCCCCAGCACGACTCGCCCCCCCCCCCCAAGCTGTCCACCTCCCATGACCCCCCAGCTGCCCACCTCCCGCGTCCCTGGCAGCAGCCGGGGATATCGGGGGCATGGGGGGAAGTGTCTGGTGGCAAGGAAGCAGCACCCACCGGTAAAGGTAAGTCACTCAACCAACCAACATTGTCACCCAGTCACTCACCCAGTCACTTACCCACCCAGTCACTGTCACCCACCCATCCAGTCACTGTCACCCACCAAGTCACTGTCACCCACCCAGTCACTCACTCACCCAGTCACTCACCTACCCACATACTCACCCACCCAGTCACTCACCCTCCCAGTCACTTAACCCAGTCACTCACCTACTCACCCACCCAGTCACTCACTCACCCACCCACACACCCACCCTGCCACTCACCCACCCAGCCACTCTCCCACCCAGCCACTCCCCCACCCAGTCACTCCCCCACCCAGTCACTCACCCACCCAGCCACTCACTCACCCAACCAGCCACTCACCCACCCACCCAGCCACTCACTCACTCACCCACCCAGTCACTCACTCACCCAGTCACTCACCCACCCAGTCACTCACTCACCCACTCAGGCAGGCAGTCACCTATCTTTTGTTGAAAATATAAAAATAAACAGGTTGCATTGTAATGTTTTTTTCTGTATCACAATAAAACAACAGTGAAGTAAAAGTTGCGCGCTAAAAAATATTTTTTCGTGGTATGTGCGCTATGGGTTCTGGGGGGGTGCGCTATGGGTTCGGGGGGGTGGTGCACTATGGGTTCGGGGCGGTGCTCTATGGGGACAGGGGGGGGGCCTATTCCTTTCATTTGTCCTGGGCCCCATGATTTCTGTTGGCGGCCCTGTCTGTATGTGTGAATGTGTGATTCTGTGTGTGTGAATGTGTGATTCTGTGTGTGTGTGTGACTGTGCGTGTGTGATTCTGTGTGTGTGATTCTGTGCGCGCGACTGTGTGTGTGCATGTGACTTAGAGTGTGTGTGTGTGTCTGTGAATGTGTGGGTGACTCTGTGTGGATGACTGACTGACCTGGGTGGGTGACTGAGTGTGTGTGGGATGTTGACTGATGGGTGACTGTGTGACTTGGTGTGTGGGTGAGTGACTGGGTGTGTGGGTGAGTGACTGGGTGTGTGGGTGAGTGACTGGGTGTGTGACTGGGTGTGTGGGTGAGTGACGGGGTGAGTGACTGGGTGTGTAGGTGAGTGACTGGGTGTGTGGGTGAGTGACGGTGTGAGTGACGGGGTGAGTGACTGGGTGTGTGGGTGGGTGACTGCGTGGGTGACTCTGTATAGAGGGGGCCCACTTTTGCCGCAGAGAGTTTGGTGTGGGTCAGGCTGGAGTCCTGCACATGCGTGCTCGGCAGGCCTGCATGTGCGTGGCATGAGCCGCATCTGCGTATGCTGGCTGCACATGGCACCGACCACACCTGCACACGGCAATGGCTGCCCCTGCGCATGGTGTGGACGCACCTGTGGCAAACGGCACCAGCGCCATTACTGCGCATGTGTGGTGTGCCTTGCCACCATTACGCATGTGCGGTGAGCCCGGCCGCCGCATCGCTGGCTCCAAGCTCCATGTGCGCTGGAAGTGAGGGAAGTGCTTTGAGGTCTGTGCATGCACGGGTGTGGCGTGAGCGCGGGCACAATGCGGGCTGAAAATGTGAGGGAAGCGCTTTGAGGTTTGCGCCTGCACGGGTGTGGCGTGCGCACAGAAATAGCGTGACGTCACTTCCGTCATGGAATTTTGTTACAACACAAGGGATTTTTCCTATCAAAACAGTGTCGGTGCCAGCAAAGAAGTTTTACTTCAAAAAGGTTTAAGGTGGGAGCAGTGGCTGTGGTAGTGAAAAGGAGACAATAACAGTATTAGAAGAGGGCAAGAGATGAGTATAACAGATGGGCATAACAAGAAATCAGAACTGACTTACTGTAGGAAGGAGATAAGTGGAGAGCTTTGAAGGTAATGTAACAAGAACATCTATGTACGTGATCTAGAACCTAATGAGTAGGAATGAGTGGGATTTAAGGCGGTGAGACTACACTTTTTGGGAGAAAGTGAAATAATTCTGGGTGCAGTATTTTGGATACGCTAGCTTGCAAAGGAGAACATTGCGAGGCAGGAAAACTGGTTAGTAGTAGGTTATAATAATTCAGATGTGAGAAGATAGGAGCATGCATCAGAATTTTAGCAGTAGAGTAACAGAGGAAAGAACACATCTTGTCAATGTTATGGATGAAGAAGCGGCACGTTTTAGCCACAGCATACATGTGAATGTGAACACTTAGGGCATCATGCAGTAAGCAGCGAAAAAATGCATTAGCCAGTTTAGCAATTAGCCATGTTTTTGGCGTGTTAAACTGGCTGTATGCTGTAAGGGGCGAATCCCTGGCGAATCAATTAGCCACCACCATTTGATAAAATGGCTAGTAATCGGTGGCGAGACGACTGCCTGGCGAGAAACTGCAGAGAAGCCGTCCCCTGCCGAGTTGTGTTTGCAGCAGAGAGAGATCCGCTGCTCTCTTGGCGCAAACATCAGCACAATAAAAATTATTTTTAAAACCATTTTTATTCATAGTGTACCTGTGCAGGGGGTCTCCGGAGCTGAACCGCTTTGGTTTCAGGTCCGGGTACCCCCCGCTTCCCGAGATACAGGCCCCTTTATGAGGTGCCGGTATCCCTCTGCATTTAAAGGTCCCGATCACGTGACCGCGGAATGTAAACAAAGCAGAGGGATACCGGCACCCCATAAAGGGGCCTGTATCTCGGGAAGCAGGGGGTCCCCGGACCTAAAACCAAAGCGGTTCAGCTCCGGAGACACTCTGCACATCTACACTATGAATAAAACACACATATCAATAAAGACTCGTTCCTTACCTTTGCGGCTATCTGCTATGGTAGCGAAGCAGCATGAATGTATTTTTAATAATACTGTATAGTGAACAGGCGGTCCCCCTGAGCTGAACCGCATCGCTTTGTGGACCAGGGACCCCCTGCTTCCCGAGTTACATTCCCAGGTATGTGTGATCGGGTGGGCAGTGTCGCCGCAATAAACATGGCGTCCACACGGTAACCGATGCCCCAAACCGGGGCCTGTAACTCGGGAAGCAGGGGGTCTCTGAGCCACAAATCAATGCGGTTCAGCTGAGGAGGCCCCCTGCTCCCGCACAATATTATTAAAATACATTAATGCTGCTTCATTACCATAGCGGATAGCCGCTAAGGCAATGAAGGGGTTAACGCATAATAGCATGTTTATTGTGGACAATAGCCCCAATAAACATAGCAATACACAACATACAATACAGTAAGGGGCAACATTACTATTATCCACAAATGGATAATAGTGCAGTTGTCCATTTAAAATACATACAGAGCAATAAAGACATTAAATACATATTGCACTCACCCATGTCCCACTGTCACGATGAAGGCCATCCTCATCTTCATCCTGCCCATGCCCCATCCGCTTCTGCAAAACAGACACAAGAATTAAAACATCCAATGTAATGTCCCCTAACACCTTAATCACCATAGCGGTTATTAACCGCTACAGTCATTAAGGGGTTAACCCACCATCACCCACATACCCTCCCCCACTACCCCCCCACTCCCTGAGGCCTAACCACCCTCACCCACTACCCACAAGGGAGTCCTACCACATACCCTTGGGGCCAATACCCCTCCCCCCAGCACATAGAGTACAATAATGACAAATAACTATTATCCACATAGGGATAATACATTATTTGGCCATTATTAAACACATTAAATACCATATTAAATAATAATATTAAAAAGCCAATACATTTCAATGACATTCACATATCAATGTACCCCTTAATCACCTTATCGGGTACTAACCTCAAAGGTAATTAAGGGGTGAAGCCATCCTGCAATGGCAACACCACCATAACATCCTCAATGAATTAAAAAGCAATTTCCTAAACAAATCTCATGTAATCATTCAATCTAAAGCCTCAAATGCCACTTAAAACATAGCATTTACATTGTATACATGTAGCATAAAATGTAAGCTACATGTACACGCTGCAAATCAATGTTAACAATACAGTAATCCAACTAAAATAGCATTACATCACAAGAAGTATACTATGTAATACAATAAAGTCACCATCAATGACTTAACATACATGCATTACATCCCTAAACAATTAAAATAGCATCCATACCAATTACACAATTACACAATTACAGCCAATCAGAATGGCTTTGCTTCAATTGCCTTTAAGATGACGTCATTAAAAGAAACATGGCCGGCCTCACATGGTACGGCAGCCAATCAGAGCGTGGGAACTCCATCCCTACTCTGATTGCCTCTAGTAGACCATGTGACAGAGGCTTGGGGAAGAACGGATATGACGACATTGAAAGCCTGTCACCTGGTACTAGAACCAATCAGAGTAGGGATAGACTTCCCACGCTCTGATTGACTACCGTACCATGTGAGGCCGGCCATGTTTCTTTTAATGACGTCATCTTAAAGGCAATTGAAGCAAAGCCATTCTGATTGGCTGTGCTTTCATTGCCTTTAAGTGACATCATCATTTTTTTTTTATCGGCCAAAACACATGGTTTTCACGGCCCAATCAGGGCCGTGGGAACCATATGATGAAAATGTGATGTCATAGGCCTTTAAAAGCCTATGTCGTCTCATTTTGAAGCCAGACGCCGAGGAGGAAGGACCTCCGGACAAGAAAGAAGACCAGAGCGTGGCACCAGACGGGGAGAAGACCCCTTAAGAAGAAAGAAGAATACAGATGAAGATGGATTACAACTAGAAGACCCCTGGATTGCCGTGTTTTATTATTTTAATGTTTATTATTTTATAGTTTTTTATTTTATGGGTTCCTGTTCGTGGATTGGTTCGTGAGTAAGCTGATCAACGGGAGTCGGTGAGTGGGTCAAGTAATGGTAAGTTAAATAAAGAAATGTATTTAATGTAAATGTGTTTTTTTTTGCTTTTTCATGTGTATATTTTTTTTAATGTAAATCATTTCTTGCCACTGTATGTATGTATGTCTAGAGAGATATATACATACAGGGTAAGAAATGATAGTGTTGTAAAAGCTTGATTTGCAGTATTGTAAATGATTGTGGCTATGCTGCTATGCATAGATGTGTGTTAAATGTATTTTATTATTAGAGAGATGTAATTTTTGGGCTTCTTTGCTGTACTGTAGGTAATGGTGAGGCTTGCTTTAGTATATTGTAATTTTTGGTGTCCTTTTTTGTATGATGCTAACTTGTTCTTTGTAACGGTTGCTATAGTTAATTGTGTAATTGGTATGGATGCTATTTTAATTGTTTAGGGATGTAATTCATGTATGTTAATTCATTGATGGTGACTTTATTGGATTACATGGTATACTTCTTGTGATGTAATGCTATTTTAGTTGGATTACTGTATTGTTAACATTGATTTGCAGCGTGTACATGTAGCTTACATTTTATGCTACATGTATACAATGTAAATGCTATGTTTTAAGTGGCATTTGAGGTTTTAGATTGAATGATTACATGAGATTTGTTAAGGAAATTGCTTTTTAATTCATTGAGGATGTTATGGATAAGTGGTGTTGCCATTGCAGGATTGTTCACCCCTTAATTACCTTTGAAGTTAGTACCCGATAAGGTGATTAAGGGGTACATTGATATGTGAATGTCATTGAAATGTATTGGCTATTTATTATTTTGCCAACGGAACAGAATGATGATGCTGGCGACGGGGCCTTCTTATTGAAGAGGTTAGTAGAATTTTCTTTATTTTAATATGGTATTTATTGTGTTTAATAATGGCCAAATAATGTATTATCCCTATGTGGATAATAGTTATTTGGCACATTATTGAACTCTATGTGCTGGGGGGAGGGGGTATTGGCCCCAAGGGTATGTGGTAGGACTCCCTTGTGGGTAGTGGGTGAGGGTGGTTAGGCCTCAGGGAGTGGGGGGGGGAGTGGAGGAGGGTATGTGGGTGGTGGTGGGTTAACCCCTTAATGACTGAAGCGGTTAATAACCGCTATAGTGATTTAGGGGTTAGGGGACATTACATTGGATGTTTTAATTCTTGTGTCTGTTTTGCAGAAGCGGATGGGGCATGGGCAGGATGAAGGTGAGGATGGCCTTCATCGTGGCAGCCGGACATGGGTGAGTGCTATATGTATTTAATGTCTTTATTGTTCTGTATGTATTTCAAATGGACACATGCACTATTATCCATTTGTGGATAATAGTCATTGTGCCCCTTACTGTATTGTATGTTAGGGGGGTATAGGTGTTGTTGGGGTCATATATATATTTATTTAGTTAGTGTGGGGCTGTTGTGTGTGTTTTCTTTTTATTGTGGGTAGTGGGGGTGGGTGAAGGGGGTATTAGCCCCAACAGTGGTTTGTTTAGGGCTTGCGGGTGGGTAGTGGGAGGCCTTAACCCCTTCATGTCCGTAGCGGTATTAACTGCTACGGTCGTGAAGGGGTTAAGTGCACCCGCAACCCCCCCGCAAGCCATAAACAAACAACAAGGCCCAAATACCCCCTTCACCCACCCCCGCTACCCACAATAAATAAACCTGGCACGGCTCTTTAACCCTTTCATTACCTTAGCGGGTAACCGCTAAGGTAATGAAGTGGGCTTTAAATGCCTTTTTCCTGCCTCGGATGCATGCCGGGGGGGTCCGGTGCTGGTATTAATGGTATCAGCTCCGGAGACCCCCAGCATCAATCCCAGCCAGGAAAAAGGCCTGAATTTTTTCTAAGTGCCGATCCGCCACTCATCCGCAGTCTCTCAGCAGCAACTTGCCATCTTTTTCTTGCGTGGCCAGCAAACCGCCATTCTAGAGTGGCGAATAGCTCCGCTTAGCTACTCGCCACTACTAGAATACAGCGTGGCGGAAAATGTTTCATTTTTAGGCGGAAAGTGCCTTCTCGCCTCACCACCGGCGGAAAAAAACCACCAGCCAAACTGGCGTTTTTTTTTAATCTCGCCACTTTCTCGCCCCTTACTGAATAGGGATAGGCATTTTTGGCGGGAAAGTGGCGAGAAGTGCCTTTCCGCCGCTTACTGCATGAACCCCTCAGGCAACGTGCTTTGCTGACAGAATAGGTGGTGTTCCATTTACTGTTATGTAAAAAGGGAATATTGTCCAGGCTTATGAAGAAATATAAGGAGATCCGTTTTAGACATATTAAGCTCTAAGTAGTACCTTTTTTGTAACATAAAGGAGTACTCCTGGCAACACATTATGTTTTTATTCATTTTAAATTTTTGCCTGAAGACTGCTCCTGACAAATAGTATATGGACATTTGTATTTGAACTAATGAAATGGCTTTCCTAGATGTACATATTCAATGAGCAATACATTACCACTTTGTTCTCTTGAAATTGGTGTGCAATATTGCTAAAATCTTTCTGTGGTTGTGGAATTGGAGGAAACAAAATGTTTAGTACGCTGTACCTGCAGAAAGAAACAACAAGTATTTACTGTAGCACTGGCAATGTATGATGCACTACTGTAGGTAGTTATCTTTATGGTTAGTCAAAAATGCACAACATTTTAGTAAGTCTGAATCTGAATACTTAACGCTCTCTTTGTTTTAAAGGATGGTTACGGTGCGGTTATGGTCCTTGGTAATGTTTTTGTGATATTTTTTCATAGTATTTATTGGTACAGTACATTTCTATTAAGCAAAGTACATTGAGTTGGGAATAAATGGAGTATTGAATTATGTGACATGCTATATGATTTTAATGGTTGTTACATAATTTAAGCTATGTTTAATATGTAACTGTAAAAAGCACAATAACAAATATGGAATGTTCACTTCATATTGCTTTATTAGTGGAGTATTAGATTATTACATAATTTAAGAAAGAATGTAGAAATATTTTCAAAACTTCAACATTTAAGACTGAATTATAAGGCAGCTTTTACAAAACAACAATCTTTTAATAGTCCTGCATAAAACCCCAAAAAAATTTCATCAACGTTTGTCCAAAATACAAACCTCGTGGAGTGTTTTATAATGAAGTAACAGATAAAGGGAAAATAAATAAATGGGTCCATATAAATGTAACCATGTAACTAACTGTAAAGACAAGAATAAACATGAAATGAGATAAAGTCTGGTCCTACTGCATACAAAGGGGTAGATCCTAAGAGCTCCGTTATGTTCTTCTAAAAATATAACATACTGACACCCGTAACGCGTATCCCCAAAGAGGCTTAACATTACCATGTCCTCGTGTTCACCTGAAAAAATAGCGGATCGATAACTTTTAATGTATATCTTGCTTGCTCATATGCAAATCATATGGTAATTAGCAGTTTACCTAAAAAAGGAGATCTGTTCATGTTAGCGCACCCGGGAATAACGCTATGATATTTCAGACCTTTCAAATACTGCCCTTACTCACAGCCAGGCCCTGATTATCATTGTGTTATTTCTACCAATAGCCTACAAGGAAAAAGGGCAGGTCTTCTTTACCCACATGATTTTATTGAGTGCAGGACTTAATCCTGGCTGAAACACATCAACATATGCATCTGACATTGTGTTATTTTAATCTAATAAACTATACTATGTTTTTGAATGATTAACGAGAATCTATAATATGTTTCTGTGGCCTACTATTGTGCAGTATGTAATATTGAGTATATTAAGTATGGGAGTACAATATTGATTGTACATATGAGAACAAGAATTACCAAGAGATAGAAGTTTGGAAAATAAATTTTCATCACAAACAGTTAATTCACGGTATGCGACAAACCCCCCCAACAAATTAACAATATATATAAAATGTAAAAACAAAAATATAAACAGAAAATAAAGTTCAGCGCCTTTTCTTGCCAGGCTCACTCAGCCCCCTGGTACGAACTCTGCAACACCTCAATGTTCAGACGCGAGGTGTTGATGGCGTGGCCAACTCAGGGGATGGTGGAGGAGGTGCAGTTTCCACCATTACTGACAGCCCTGATGTGGGCAGGGAGTTAGTGGAGGGACCAGGTGTTGTCATCATGGAAAGTGATCATATGGTCTCCAGGCCCTGTTATACAATCCATTTTAGCCCATTTATGGATAAGGCTTTCTGGGCCATACTACACTGAATTTATAATAGCACAAGCATTCCCAGGGCACAGGACTAGAGTTTCAACTGGCCTCCCCCCCCCCACCCCCAGTGTCGGTGGCCTTGTGAGATCCACACTATTCCACAATCTGATCTCTCCCCTCCCTCTCTCACTCCCCTCTCTCCCACACCCCCACCTCCCTCTCCCTCACGCCCCCACCTCTCTCCCCCACCTCTCTCCTTCCATGCCCCCACCTCAGTCTCTCCACCTTTTGCCCTTAAACCCCCACCTCTGCCTCCTGCCCCTAGCTCTCTCTCCTGCCCTCACCGCTCCTTCACTCACCATTCTTCCCACCACCTCTCTCACCCGCCTCTCTCTCCCTCATGCTCCCACCTCTCTCCTTCAAACCCCCAACTTCCTCTCCCTCACGCCTCCAGTATTCTTTCCCTCACGCCCCAACCTGCTCTCCCTCATGCCCCCCACCTCTCCCTTTTCCTCATGTTCCAACCTCCTTCTCCACATACACACAACTCCCCCATACACAATATCCCCCCTTCCCATACACATAATCCCCCCTACACATAACAACCCCCTCTATACACATAACAACCCCCCGACACACACAACCCCCTCCCACACACAGCAACTCCCCCCTACAGACATAGCAACTCCCCCCCAAACACAGCAACTCTCCTCCACAAACATAACAACCGCCCCCACCTGCCACTTCCTACCGCCCCCATATGTCTCTCCCACCCCCACCTCTATCTCCTGCCCCACCTCTCTCTCTCTCATGCCCACACCTCTCTCCCAGCCCCACCCAGTGTGGATTTCCCATTAGGAGAGCAAAATTTTCGTGCGGAAGAAATGTCCGCCCCATATACATTTTCCTTGCTCTCGAGACAATCGGGCCTTCTTGCTGCTGCCCTCCACCTTTCGAATCACAGTATCAAATGACGATGTGAACGTTACCAACACAATAAAGAAATCTGCTGCACGCTAGAAAATTAAAAAAAATAATACAGTTACCGGTGCTCCTGCAATTAGGGATAGCCTGTAGGTGATCCAAGGTACATGAAGTAGAAAAGCATCACTTTAATGAAGACCATTGCAGGTCGAAACGTCACTTTAAAAATTTGCTAATAAATAGGTCTAAAAATCCGCAGTGCCCTGTGATGCTTTTCTACTTAATGTAACCAACATGACATCACACCGCATCTCTTTGCCATGGCAACGTGGCATCGTGGTGTCATTTGACGCTGAGATTCAGAAAGAGGGCGGTAGCCAGTAGGCGGCCACCATAGCTAAGTGCCTAGGGGTGGTGGATTTTCAAATCCGCCGCTGCCCCATCTCTCCCTCTCCCTCCCGCATCTCCCTCTTGCCCCACCTCCCTCTGTCCCTCCCGCATCTCCCTCTTGCCCCCACCTCCCTCCCGCATCTCCCTCTCCCTCTTTCCCCCACCTCACTCCCTCTCCCTCCCACCACCCTCCCTCCCTCCCCACCCCTCTCTCTCTCGCCCCACCCTCTCCCTCCAGCCCCTCCCCCTCCCCCCCCCCCTCTTGCCCCACCCCTCTCCCTCCCACCTCTCTTGCCCCACCCCTCTGCCTCCCACCCCACCCCTCTTGCCCCACTACTCTCCTGTCCCACCCCTCTTGCCCCACCCTTCTCCCTCCTGCTCCTCTCCCTCCCGCCCCACCCTTCTCCCTCCCACCCCTCTCCCTCCTGCCCCTCTCACCATACCCCTCTCCCTCCACCCCTCTCCTTCTCGCCCCTCTCACCCCTCTCCCTCCCGCCCCTCTCCCTCCCGCCCCACCCTCTCCCTCCTGCCTTACCCTTCTCCCTCCCGCCCCACCCCTCTCCCTCCCGCCTGCCCCTCCCCCTCTCCATCCCACCCCACCCTCTCCATCCTGCCCCACCCCTCTCCCTCCCGCCCTTCTACCTCTTGCCCCACCCCTCTTCCTCCTCTCCTGCCCCACCCCTCTTGCCCACCCCTCTCCATCCCACCCCTCTCCCTCCCACCTCACCCTTCTCCCTCCCGCCCCTCTCCCTCCCGCCCCTCTCCCTCTCACCCCTCTCCCTCCACCCCTGTCCCTCCACCCCTCTCTCTCTCGCCCCTCCCACCCCACTCTTCTCCCTCCCCCTCCCACCACTCTCCCTCCTGCACCTCTCCCTCCCACCCATTCCTCACCCTCCCTCTTCCTCCTCTCCCTTTCCCCCTCTCTCTCGACCCCACCTCCATTTCCCTCATGCCCCCATCTTCATCTCCCTCACATCTTCATCTCCTTCTCCCACCATACACACAACCCCCCATACACATAATCCCCCCCATACACATAACAACCTCCCACCACACATACCCCCCCTCCACACATGACCCCCACAGGGTCCCAAAACACACACAAACACCTTGGGGGCGGGGCCTCCATTCCACTGCACTGCTCCTGTTGAGTCCGACTTCCTCCCATTTGTGGGGCTTATACCAGAGACTGGGACCAGCAGCAGGATATGCCCCCTGCAATGGGGGAGAGCAGGGGTCTGGCAGCACAACTTCCAGCACCAGCCGCTCGGGCCGAATTGCGGCATCTCCAGCAGTTCGATCTGATGGCCCATCAGAGTCTGTTCTGACACAGGTGCAGATCTTGTGCATCTGGCTAAAGCTGGAGCTGTGACTGGTGTAGATGGGGGTAAAGCTATGGGTACAGCTGGGACAACTGTGGGTGCAGCTACGGATGTAGCTGGGACAACAGGAGATACAGCTATGGGTGCAGCTGGGACAGCTGGATCAGTGCAAGGGGACTCCTTTTCCATGACCTCCATCATGAAGAGGGTAATCATGTCCTCTTATACAAAGTGTGAGAGTCTGCTGCTCATCGTTTAAAGATGGCTCAGCATCTTGTTGGTAGTATGAAAAGAATGATGCACCACATCAAAGCACAATAACAGTTCCGTCTGTGTGGATAAGGCTGCAGGTGCGAGTGAGACAGTGATGTGGAGATAAGTGCAATTGTCCCAAAACATGCAGTTATTACTCCTACGCATTTCATAGAATTAATTCTACTTCATCAGTGATTGTTGAATTCATTCTACGAAACTCGTAGGAGTTACATGAGATTGATATCTTGTGTAGTATACAGTAAATAATGTTCCGGTTGCGCAGAGTACCTTCGGAGATTGTCTCTGATTGGGTCTAGTAAAGCCTTCCCCTGTCTAAAAGGCTTAAAAAAATAAAGCCTGTCATTAGCTGATGATTCCAGCAGGGAGATGGTTAATTTCAGCAGGAGTTAATTGACTAGTCTCCACCTGGCTTATTAAGCATGCTTAAAAACCTGCTGCACAGACTGAAGGAAATCTCTAGCATAGAGTAAATCCATGCTGCTAGAGAGATCCCAGGGTAATAGAGACTCTCTGTTCTAGGTTGCATTGGTTCCTGGAAACCGCCAGAGTGATCATCCCACAGACACCACCACAGACCCTGGACTAACATGGAGAGCACCCTGCCTACCGGTACCTATCTTTGGACTTTTGTCAAAGGTTGGTAATAGGCCTAGCCTTCCAGCCCTCAGATAGGGATTGCTGAAGTGTTAGTCAGTCCTCTACATGGGGTTAGGCCTGGTGGTTATTTTCTGCTCTAACTTTGTTTGCTGATATGAAGCTGTTTTCTGGTTAAAGCTGCTGGCTAGTAAAGCCTATGTTTATTTTCACCTAAAATCTCTCTGGTGTTTTAACCTCTGTGCACATCTCCTACACCGGGGATCACAATTTTTGTTTTCACAGTTTTGGAGAGCGTTCTGTACCAAAATGGGAATTTCTCTCCATTTTTCCTCAGTGTATCAACCACAATATAATAGCCTAATAGAAATGACCAACCAGTCATTGGAACAGTTCCTTCATTGCTTCGTATCCAAACAGCAGGATAATTGGGCGGAACTGCTCCCTTTTGCTGAGTTTGCACGAAATTCCTTAAAATACGACTCTTCTCTGGGGTTCCCGTGGTGGACCTCAAGCTCCAGAAACTCAATGATCTCTTGAAATGGGTCTACACCTGTCTCGCTAAAGCAGACGTTTTTTGAAGGTACACTCAGACAAATGTAGTTGATTGGGTTTGGTTCTCCACCATAAATATTGACCTCAAGCAATCCTTGGCCAAGCTTGTCCTACATCCATACATCAGTCCTTTCAAAAGGAAGCAAATCAACCCTGTTGCCTTCAAATTGGAACTGCCTGCTAGCCTAAGGATACGGTCTGTATTTTTTGTTTTCTCCTCAAACCCTACATTCAGAATTCCTTCTCTTCCCCTCTTACTCCACCTAATTCTGTAAAGGTGGAAGGTCAGGAGGAATTTGCGATTAAATGGATTTTGGACTCCCGGAGCTTTGGAAGGGGTATGGCCCCAAGGCAAGTTCTCTTCTCTTCTCAATTCAGGACTCTTTCTCTTGGTTCAGGTCGGGATTTGATATTCTACCTCAGCCCTGCGAATCACTTCGTGTTCAGAGACGAGCATCATTACAGCCAGGAATCAAGGACTAACCACTTAATTCCTCCAGTGAATCGCCCCACGCTGGTTCTTACCTTTGTGTCTTCATGTCTGGACTTCAGCAATATCTATACCTAACTCCCTCACTTCTATCCGCAGGTGGAGATCTGCTTACAGCTCCATTAATTGCGTTGACCTGCTTTGGGGCACAAACCTATCTATGCTGATCCTATACACTTGGAACTCTGCCTTGTACGATCCGATACACCCTGTCTCTGGAAATCTTTTAAAACAAGCTAAAGCTTATTATTCGTGTATACAAATTGCCTCTTTCCAATCTTATAATATGACAGCAAAAAAATCTTTTATCAAAGTTTTGAATATTATGCTAATGTCAGGCTGTCTGACAAATATCTGATATCATTTCATATAAATTAAAATTTTACAATCATTTTGAGTCATGTGATGATTTAATTAAAAATAAGTTCTATTCTAGACCAGCGGATCTATGAACATTTTAAAATATATACATTGCAATATATACTCATAGATGTATAAAATACAATTTTTTTAAATTATGTGTTTAAATATTGTTATATATGCAGATCCCGTTTACAAAATATTGGTTGTCTAACGCCTTTCTTTTCTCCGCTCCGTATACCACACCTGTGAAGCATGTTATTAAAGTTAATTGCAGAGTAGCGGTAGACAGGGATACAAATAGAAGGGAATAGGAGGATGGACTAAACATACCCCTGAGGAAGAAGGAACTCCTTCGAAACGCGTAGGGTTGCCGGGGGACTAAGCACCAGGAGCACAGTGAATCACCGGAGGAGACCGGAAGTGACGCATGACGCCAGCTGGAATGGCGAGGGTCGCGGTCCACGGAGCAGATTCAAGTGACTGGAGCTGGTCCTTTCATTTTACTTTGCTCATTTGTCTATGTGAGTGTATACCTGATTCTTTATAAAGTTGGACTTTTTATACAAACAAGGCTTCAAAACTCATTTGTAGCTGTGTCAAAGCAGAGGAGTAAAAAGAAACCTTTACGTGCCTGGGTTCAGGCACTTACATGTAAGTGCATACCTCACCACTATAATCTTTCTGCATTATATGAACTTACTTCACTATATATTTTTTTATTTTTGGAGGTGCGCTGAATTATTCTGGATTTAATCATTATGATAACAGATTGAAGTTTCATATTTTAGTATAGTGTAAGGCCCCTATTCAATATGCTACAGAGAGGTTACACTAGCGTTGAGGAAGAGTTTAGCTCTATTCACATGAATAGAGCTGAAATCTTCTCCAGAATGGGGAGATGGCTTCATAGCGTATTGCGTAGGGCCTGACAGGCATATCTTTCATATTGCTTCCTCATATATTAACACTATATGTATCCATATCTATTTTCCTACATGCAAAAGCAACATTACATTTATTGTATTAGATATAAAAACATTACTATTCTTATATAAAAATTTAATTTTTATTGTAGGTTTACCTTGTACACAGGAAAATGAGAACTGCTATGAAGATGACCATGCCTATTGTTGCCAGAATGAAGTAGTGAATTTCTGTAAAACTTGCTGAATTACCTGAAAATTAAAACATACAGTATTACAGAATATGGAAAAAAAGGAAAAGATAAATAAATACAACAGGTAAGTTACCAATACACACACTATTAAGCAATGAGGGGGGTATTTTGGGGCAAACCAAATTCTAATAATATACAATAAATACACCTGAAACTGCTAATAAGTCCTTTTAGAATGGACTATAATAGCAATGATGAATATATAATATTGCAGATGAGGTGTGGGAAGGGAGGGGGTAACCAGGCTATATAATAAAGGTCAAGCCCATTTGGTTACTCCTGCTCCCTGTATAAGGGTCAAAGAGAGTTAGCTCTTGGACTCAGTAACATTGTATCATTACATTGTATTGTATGTAATAAAACAATTTTTTGTGTTTTTCCTTTTCCGGGTATGCAACCAGGCGGGGATTGCTAGTGAATGAGTTTCAAGGGGGTGAGGGGGGGTGGGGGGGCGTTGCGGAGGAAATGTCAGAATGTGCCTAGCGGGTCAGGATCCAAAATTACCGGTTCCCCGACAAATGTACCCGGGAATAATGCCTGATTCTCGGATACATGTAGGCACATTGTGCCAGCAATACCTCCCCTTGAGAACGTAACCACAACTCACCACTAGGCTGTCCTGCTTCAGCATAACTTGGAAAGTAGAATGAGGCAAAGGGATCACTATGTATTCCTTTAGCTGAGGGAATCCCTGGGTTAAGGGGGGTACCCCATCTAGTGCCAAGGTGACCCACAAACAGTATATTATTTGTGGGTGCCCAACCATACATAAGGTTGGGGGGACACTGAGAGTCCAAACTGAGTCAAAGGGAAAGTGTATGGGGAGTTAAGGCAGACAGAAATAAAGAGACAACATATTTTTCCTTTTCTGTTCCCTGTATCCTAGAGACACCAAACTTTGGGAGTCTAAGTCTTAGGTAGGGTTTTGGGGTGAAAAGCAAGTCATTTTGATTTACACATACACACTGACACATACAGTGTCTCCAAGACTCCTAGTTTTCAACCCCAAGATCCTCACCTAAAGTCCCACATAGCTAGAGGGGTTCCCCAAAGACTCAAAGTTTATTAAAGTGTATTTTAGAATGTGCCTAGAGAGTCGGGATCCAAAATTACCGGTTCCCCGTCAAATGTACCCAAGACTCAAAGTTTATTAACGTGTATTTTAATATGTGTTAACATTTTGAACCAATGTCCAAACAGGCAGCCCGTGTAAACCCATAGGCGCCGGTATGTCTGCTGGACATCGGACTTTAAAGCAACCAGAGGATGTCTAGAGGTGGGAACAGTGTTTGGTTAGCGGGGAAAGGCAGAGTACTAGGTCTGGAGATCAATGGCAGTCCTCCAGAATGCCACTTGTTCTGCCAGACCTCGGGGCGCCTGACCAGTGAGTGGCATTGGGGGAGATGTGGCAGGTTTGCGTCCCTTGGCTATTTCAAATGTCCTGCTGACCCGGCTTTTCTACCCGGCTTGGCTCCGATTGGCTGCTTGAGAAAGTTCCCACGCGCGGAATGGCTGTCCGGTCTGCTTCTATTTTATGAATGAAGCAGGGAATACTATAAGAAGCCGTCAGCCAATCAGATTGTGTGTTCCCCTTGAGTCAGAGCCGAAAGAGTGCGGACGGGCTTTTCAAAGATGCTGTGTTTGTAATAGCAAAGCAACTAGCTTTGATTTCAAGACTGAAAAGCCTGCCCGCCAGAGACCAGAAGTCCAGCATATTGCGCCCAAATTCTCAGAATTGAACGTAGCGGTTGCGGCTGGGATTTTATGCCGATTTGAGTTCCAGGAGATTTGGGCTGACTCGCGGTCCGGAGGGACCAAGTTCTGAGAAGAGAACATAGCGAAAAAGCACAGGGATGGAGTCTGGCCTGAGGTGATCTTCTTTGTGAAAGAATGGTCCAGCCCAGACGTCGGATGCGTCTACCTCTAAGGTGAATGGCAGTTTGGGATCCGGATGTATGAGAATAGGAGCTGACACAAAGGCTCTTTTCAGGTGGTCGAAAGCTTGAATGGCGGCCGGTGGCCAAGAAGTGGGATTCATACCTTTCTTGGTCAAGGCTGTGATGGAGGCTACCATAGAGGAAAAATTCTGAATAAACCTACGGTAATAATTAGAGAAGCCCAAAAAACATTGTACCGCTTTAAGAGTAGTAGGACGAAGCCAGTCCAGGACTGCATTCACTTTAGCTGGATCCATGGTGAAACCGGAGTCAGAAATTATCAATCCCAAAAATTTCATGGATGTTTGATGGAACTGGCATTTCTCAAGTTTGGCGAGGAGATGATTTTTACGGAGGCATAATAGTACCTGTTTGACATGACCGATGTGTTCCTGAACGGATTTGGAGAAAATCAAAATGACGTCCAAGTAGACAATAAGAAGCTGGTTGAGAAGATCCCTGAACATTTAGTTGACAAAGTCTTGAAAGACGGCAGGGCATTGCAGAGGCCAAAGGGCATGACGAGGTACTCATAATGGCAGTCTCGTGTGTTGAAGGTCATTTTCCATTCGTCACCCTGGTGAATTCTCACCAAATTGTAGGCACCACATAAGTCCAACTTGGTGAAGATGGAAGCCCCTTGAAGGCGGTCAAAAAGTTCAGAGATTAAAGGTAATGGGTAACGATTCTTAACAGTGATCTTGTTAAGACCTCTATAATCGATGCAGGGGCGAAGGGATCCATCCTTCTTTTTCACTAAAAAGAATCCTGCTCCGGCTGGAGAAGAAGATTTCCCAATGAATCCCCTCTTAAGATTTTCTTGAATGTAGTCACTCATGCTTTTGTCTCCAGAAGAGAGAGAGGGGACGACCTTCCCCTAGGAAGAACAGAACCGGGTAAATGATCTATGGAGCAATTCGAAGGGGCGATGCGGTGGTAGGACCTCTGACTGTGCCTTATCGAAAACATCATGGAATTCGGTATATACAGTACCTTGGGTAGGGAACTCGTCTCATCTCCAGGAGCAGCCAATCCGCATAACCTTTGGACGGGCACCGAGCAGTTTTCTGCACAAGGAGTGCTCCACAGAACAGGTTCTTTATCGATCCAATCAATACGGGGATTGTGATGTTGAAGCCAGGGGAGGCCAAGGATCACATCGTTGGAAGGGGTGTGAAGCACGTCCAGATGGATCTCCTCCATATGATCGTCACCTGTCTGTAAGTGGAATGGAATAGTCTGTAAGGATATGAAGGCTGGTTGAAGTGGACAACCATCGATAGCTTCTAAGTCTACCGGAGACTTCTTGTGGACGAGAGGGATGTTGTTCCTCTCAGCGAAGCCTTGTTCAATAAGGTTGCCTCCTGAACCGGAGTCCACAAATGCTAGGGCGGTGGTATGAAAACTCTCACCAGTCAGTGATACCGGAATTAATATCCTGGTTGGCAAGGTCTTCTTAGTGATAGGGGAGGTGGTGAGTGTCCCCAATGTGATTCCCCTGGACCTCATTGGGGGCTGGCTTTTCCCGACTTGTGGGGACAATGGAGTGCCTGGTGTCCGGGATTGCCACAATACAAGCAGAGCCAGCGCTGCGTCAACGTTGCTTCTCAGTGGAAGATTATTTGTTACCACCTAGTTGCATTGGTTCAGAAGAATCGAAATGAGAAGATTCTGACATACCGAAGTGGAGAGAAGATGGTCTGATAGTAAGTTGGCGATGACGGGATCGTTCAGACCTCCTCTCTTGTAACCTTTGGTTTAAGCGGATACAGATGGCAGATCATTTGCGTCTCATTACCACTAACATCCATTATAATTAACCCTTTGTTCTGTACAGGAAAAAAACATAACTTAACAAAGCTATTATCACTTGTAGATACAGTGCTAATCTTAATGCAATGTTAAGTTATCTTAACGTCACCTTAGGTAGCTTAATGGAGTTCATCTATGACATAGAGCAAACATATTGCACAATATTTATCAAGGAAAATTGTTCCATTGTGGAATTTGTTTGCTTAGATAAATATGTTACATTTGTTTTGCTCCAGTTTTGCAGCCATAAGACTTTGATACATAACCACCACAGTTTTCTGGGCTCATTCAGAGAAGTAAATCTAATGCATTTACCTTAAATAGACCATGACTTCTTGAAATGCACTTGTCTTTACTTATAAACAATTTTAGCTTGCAATGAATAACTTACCAAATACAAGTGGTTCACTCCATGCGCTCCAATTTAAATTGGAATGACAAGATTCAAATCGCATCGCTCTCACTCTTAAGGTGTATTTGCGGTTTAAATTGAATTCAGAGATTGTATAGTTTTCCAACTTCTCTGTTGTGTAATTTTGCTGCAAAACAAAACCATTTCATTGCGTGTATTGCTACATGTGTGCATATTGACCTGAAAGGACGACAAAGCAGTACAACTCCATAAAGGACCTCCATAAAGGCATAGAAGAGAAAAATAAATAACAGAGAGAAAAAACAGGTTGTTCTATAAAATGGTCTATCAAATGGACTAGGATCAAAATCTCACTTCCAGAAAATAGGTACAAAATAACAGTACCTAACTGAAAACAATTTTTATGATATGCTGTGGATCTTTGAATTCTATTATGTATTACTTCTAAGTATTAATTAGTAGAGCAGTGGAACAAGTGAAAATTTTGATGCGATTCAATCCACAACACAATAATTACCACAGCAGGCAATATTCAAAATAGACTTAGGACCTCATGCAGTAAAGTCCGATAGAAATTATCGTCAGGGTTTTGAAATCACCATTTTTTTGCCGTGTTGCTCTCACGGTATCCAGAAAGGCCCAAATACCAGTGAGAGCAACATTTCCAAACATGGTGAGTTGCCGGCAGTGATAGGACCTGCACTCCGAAAAAGGGCTCATCCGGCGACTTCTATCTGCTGCAGAGAGATCCGCCTCTCTCTGCGAAAATCTCGCCGGAAATAAAAATATTTTAACATTTAAATTGTATTACTTGTGTATTGTAGAAGGGGGTTTCCAGAGCAGAACTGCGTTGGTTTCAAGTCTGGGGACCCCTACTTCCCGAGATACAGGCCCCGTTATGGGTACCGGTATCTCCTATGCATTGAAATGTCCCGATCACGTGATGCAAGACATTCCCATCCATAGGAATACCGGCACCCCATAACGGTGCCTGTATGTCGGGAAATAGGGGGTCCTGGATCTGAAAAGAACGCGATTCTGCTCCGGGGACCCCCAGCTCATCTACAATAGTAATAAAATTTAAATTTAAAAATATTTTGTAAATATGCCCCCCCATAAAACTAGATTTATTTTTTTACACACACGATTAATACCCCAGGCCAGCGGGGGTCCCCAGTGGTCCCGATGGGTATCCACAGGTCCCACAGTGCACCCAGGGGGGTGCCCATGTGTGTCTGGGGGCCTCCGTGTGGTCCCCGCTAGGCTCTGTGGGCCTCCAAGTAGTCCCCGCGGGTCCCCCTAAGCCCCAATAGGGTCCATGGGTGGTCCCCGTGGTTGTCTGGCGGTCCCCGGGTCCTCTCCACCGGTGTCTGGGGGCCCACAGGTGGGTCAAATGGGGGTCTGGGGGCCCTCGGGAGGTTCCCACGGAGTGTGTGGTGCCCTTGGGTGGTCCCTGTGGGTCCCCAGGGCCCCCACAGCTGTGTGGCTCCCGGTTCTTCCCCGCAGGTGTCCTCCGTGGGTGCTCAGGTGGTACCCATGGGCATCCTGGGGTCCTCAGGTGGTTCCTGTGGGTCCCCGCAGGCCTGCGGTACTAATCCTGTATGTAAAAAATTAAAACATGGCCTACATTTAAATCAATACACCACCCCGCCCAAACACATACAGTACAGTAATGGGCAAAATAAATATTATCCAGATATGGATAATAGATTATTTGGCATTATTTATCACAACATTATCACAGCACATAAAGGAAATAAAACCATTCCACTTACTCCATGCAATATTAAGGGCGTCCTCGTCAGCTTACTGCGGGGCCATGTCCTCCGTTGCCAGAAAAATACATAGCAGAATACATTTTATTGGCCCCTAACCACTTAATCACCTTAGCGGTTAATAACCGCTATAGTAATTAAGGGGTTAACCCACCCTGCCCCACTACCCACCCGGGAGGCCTAACCACCCACCTTGAACCCACTGTACCCACCCTGTACCCACTGAGTGGCATTGTGGTACATCATACCCATATAATATAGGCCTGATAAGCCACTATAGCACATAATGGGCACATAATAACAATACATTAATGTAATAACAATACATTAATGCCCAAAAAACACAATAATAAAACATTCCAAAACACCTGAACACCCCAATTCAATAAATTAAAACATAAATACCGCTGACATGGGGGGCGGGGGGGGTGTAGCCTGCTTAAAATGTTTGTACTGGGCCCCACAATTTCTGTGGACCTCCATTTTTATGTGTTGAATAAACCTTATTTTTAATTAGTATATCTATGTGTGGTTGCACTAATTAAAGGTACAGTTCCTTCCAAAATTTATTTTGAGCTAAACACATGATAAAAAAGACTAAATTAAATTATATAAATGAAATAAACTACCCTTTTGCAAAATAAATATATATATATATATATATATATATATAAAAAATAAAAAAATAATATAGTGATTTATAAAGAATTTCGTTTTTACTTATAAGATTACTGTACAGTATATCCTCCCAATTGTACAGAAAAAAATAAAACCATTGAAGCAATACGCCAGTGGCAGGGAGCTTCAGACAGTCAGAAATTGATAAAGATACAGTAGACAGGTATTTGTAGAGCGATAAAATGCCCATCATACAGTACACAGGTTTTGGACCTTTTCATTTAGCAATCTTGTGTTTGCTAATAAGACTTTAGGACATTTTAATATACAGTATGCCAAGTGGTCATTAACTCTTTGAATGCCTTTGAGTCAGGTGGTGTCATTGGCACTCAAGTGATTAAAAAAAAAAAAAAAAAAGACCACTTACTATATCCTAACCACACTAAAGTCCTCCATGATCTTGAGAGGCAATAACTCTCAGGAAATAATCAACAATCCCTGTGTCTAAAATGGGCCGGTGTCCAAACATTAAAAAGCAATGGTTTGTGGCAAATTGTATGTATAAGAAACACCAATAAACATGAAGTTGAAAAAAAAAAAAAAAAGCCAGTTATCAATGCTTTACTGATAGCAATAAGGGAGTGCATACTGTAAGTAAAAACTTTTTTTTACTATAAACAACGATAATGCAAAGTTTTCAATTTGTTGACCTTTAGTGAATATGTAGGTCAAAGACCCCTACATTTGTTGTAATTTTCTTTTTATTGTAATGTCAACATTCCTTTTAATGTTAACTGCTGATACTGGTTTACATTTCTGGGCAATCCCAGGATGTTAATGCCCAGTTTTCTGAATGTTTTAAAGTATTGGCCTATAATTTAAATTAACGTGTTTCAGTATGTAGAAACGATATAAATATTACAAATTGAATCAGCTGATTTGACACAAGATCCTAAAGTTAAAGTAATTACCTTTTATATACTGTACCAAATAACAGGTAGGGAATTTAAATAGTTACCTCATTTCCTTTACTCTTCAAGTTAATTTCGTATTTGTAGCAGTAACTTGGATATGGGTGGCTTGTGTTTGGTTTTTCCCATGTAATTATAAGATCATGCAAACTGGAATATATTTGTATGTTTCTTGGAGAATTCAGAATTTCTAAAAATAATATAATGATACTTGATAAATATTAAAACGCTAGATCAATGTATAATGTATCAATGTATAAAAGTTAAGCCAAAGAGAAAGAGAAAAAAAGCTACATTATATTACAGTATTAGAAGCTGTACTGCATTTGATTAATTGGAAATGTATAATTACAGAAGTGATCCACAATATAAAGCACCAAAGCACCCTTTTGATAATTTCCAGTCATGGTTAAATTAAAATGTGTTATTCTTCTGATGGACTTAAATGTACATATAAAATTTGTGGACATCAAAGAGGGAGAGGGTGGAAGGGGGGGGGGAGCGAAGAAGGGAATAGAAGGTGAAAGATACACTATACTATAATGCACTATATTAATATTTACTTTTTAAGTTATACTCTAGTAAACAATGTATATTATCATCATACTGTAGCTATTCAATGGGCTCACATGAAGTAATTTATCTTACCGTGTTCGGCAGGAGTAAGCCATTTGTCAGTGAATCGAATATGTGTTACATTGCTTGATCCTGTCACTAGTATGTAAATCCGATCAAGGAAGCTAATTTTCAGACATTTGAAAAAACATTCAATTTGTCTTCCCAGTGAATCCATCCTGTAATCTTGACACGTTTCTGTATTATCTTCTTGGCTTTGTGGGCAAATGCACAAAATAAATCCATTATACAAAAATTTGCATGAAATTCAATATGGTAGAAACATTAATTAAGTAACAATCCCCGAAGAACAGGACATTACTGGCCAATAATGCCCTGGCTGGAAGAGTTGAAGGCCCGAGGTGAAGTCGAGGGACTTTAACCCAGCCAGGGCATTAGTGGCCAGTAATGTCCTGTTCTGAGGGGATTATTACTATTATAGGCTAAATGTAGTTTTTTTTTTTTTTTACATTTTCCATAAAGATAGACACTTTTGTAGTCATATTGATTTTTATCAGCATGATTGTCAGATTCTTTTGCTTTTACTGCAAGTTTATTAAATGGAAATTGTACATACACACAGCCTCACTCTACACACACACACACACACACACACACACACACACAACAGGCCACCACCCACACACATAACACACACACACACACACACACACACACACACACACACACACACGCGCTGCAGCCCCCCCTCTATACACACAAACACACATGCAACCCCCCTCTATATACACAAACACACTCTGCAGTCTCCCCTACACACTCTGCAGCCCCTCTCCAATACACCCACAAAACACATGTAGCCCTGTTTCCCTCTATCCAAAGAGGCTATTGGTGCTGCCTTAACCTGTTGGCTCACAGGGAGCCTAAGGCCTGGTCCCCGCTGGCTACTGCAGCGCCCGCTGTGGTGGTCGCTGCAGGGACGGGAGTCCTCCCCTCAATGGCGCCGGTCCCGCTGTGAGGGGGGGTCGCAGTGCTGTGGCGAGAGTTGCTCCTGCTCTCCATAGAATTGACAGTGGGACTCGCGACGGAGCGCTAAGCCACGCCCCCGGCGGTTCAGCCAATGAGGGCGAACCTGCCGGGTGACGTCATGGCCGCGCCCCGTCACTCCCCAGCCACGCCCCCCGGTCTCTCTTCCTGCAACTCACTGCAGACCGGGGAATCGGCTGCACGCGCCGCCAGTCTCGCAGGCGCGCGTGCAGCGGAGGTACTGGGGCCTAAGCCTACGCCATGGAGAGCCTGGGGTGACATAATAATAGTATTGGTGCAGAGCACCTGAGAGGGATCCCAGCGTATTGGAAGGAGCCCCTCACAGGACCAAATAACAATAATAACACGCAGTGTAAAATAACAATAACCTTTACTGGCAACATATGTATCTTAACATACTACTAAGGGCTAACCAGATACAGCTACCCACCAAGCCTCGCACGGCCGTAACCCATCACCGTGTACCCCAAAACCATGTCCCAAGAGTCCCACACCCAAACCCAATGTGAGGTGTAATAATGGTTGGTGAACTTGGTGTATAGGTACCTGCCGGGTGCTCCAGCACCCGGGCGTGCCGACTGACGGATAGATAGGATCCGCTGATCCAGCGATGGAATACGCCTCCACATGGGTTTTATCCAGCTGGAGTGTCCCACATGAAGATAGTATCTATACCTTTGCAGTATGATCTGGTCCCAGACCACAGTTCCCCAATGCTGCACAATGTTGCAGCTGTGTCCCTGAACTTAAAAAGCTAATGGGGCAGTGTCCCTGTCTAAGGGCCTGTCCCTGTGCAGCCACAAGCTTTGCAGGTTAGTTGGGGCCTACGGGGAATGTCTGGCCTAGTACAGGAGTCACAGACCCCTGCACACATACACCCTCACCTATCTGTTTCCCAGCTCCGACTGACTTGTGATCCTCAGCGCGCAAAATGTATCTATCGCTGCAGCAGGAGGTTCTCGCAGCCCTATTGGCTGTGTGTAGTCATGGGTGATTGCAGCCCCTATGCATTATGGGGTTTGTAGCCCCCGCAGAGCCTATCCCTATCAGCCGCCGCGTGCACCTAGCGTACTGCGCATGCGTGAACTGTAATGGCCGCCGCGACGCTTTCTGTGCATTCGTGAATGTCCGCACGTGCACAACCAACATCGTCTACGGCAGCGGAGGTAAGGGGGGTGGGGAGGAAACAGGAGGACCGGGGAGCCGGAGGGGACCTGTTTAGACACACAACACACACAACAGCCCCCATCTACACCCGCAAACACATATTGCAGCCCCCTGTAAACACACAACTCCAGACACACACACACCAAAACATACTCTGCACCCCTTATCCACCCCCACTGACACACACTGCAGCCCCCCTCTACACCCACAAAACACACTGCAGACACACACACCAACAAAACAGACTGCTGGACCCCTCTACATCCACAAAACACACACCAGCAGCCCCCCTCTATACCCACTGCAGCCCCCTGTAAACACACACACTGCAGACACCAACAAAACACTCTGCACCCCTCCTCCACCCTCTTAACCCACAAAACACACACTGAAGATACATCACTGCAGCCCCCCTCCACATCCACAAAAGACACTCTCTACTGGCCCCTCTACACCCACAAAACACACAGCAGACAGGCACAAACCTTTCTTCTCACTCTCCTGTGGAGCTCTCTGCAGGCAGGGTGGGGGAGGAGTCAGTGCCTTGCTGCTACCTATCTCACTCTTTGTGGATGAGAACTGAATTATGATTGTCTGAAAAACTTAGTACGGTGCCAAAAATTCCAGGCCGTTACTGATTGGATGATGCACGGAATTTTAACCAATCAGAGAGCAGGGATTTCAATAATGCCCGGAATTTACCAGTTTTAGCCTATAATCCTGTTTACTTACATCAAGGAAAGCGAATATTGTGTGTCTTCTGGAGCTTTTTTGCCCACATCCCATGAGCAGTTCATATAAGAAACATTATATGCCACACAGGAGAGATTTTCAACAGATGTTCCATTTTGTCCTAGAAACAGGTTTATCGTCACATAGTACAAATAAGTTGATAGATCTAAAGTTAAATATTAACTGCATTAAACATTCCCTCAGACAAAAAGTTAAAGGAGTACTTCCCCCTACAGAAATGTTCTATTACTTCCACCCCTCCCCCCCTTGTACCACAGTAATTTCATTTCCAGGGGTCCTCTTGTTAGCAAGATACTTATATGGCTTGATGCCCCCAATTCATCCCCATAACGGATGTTTTTTTGCCAATAAAGTCACTGACTCCTACAGGCGGACTCCTACGGACTCCTACTCAACCAGGAATGTACCAATTGCACCTTCCCAGGTAAGTGTTTTGGGTACGAGAGGAGTACCCAGAGCTGAAATGAACACAGTTCAGCTCCGGAGATCCCTTGCTTCCCATCCATGCTTTAAAAAAAGTGGACATTTAACGTGAAATGCATTTTAATGTAAATTACCTGTAAATTTACCTAGCCGCAAGCAAGGCATGGTTTTTATGTATCACAACACAAATAGCACACTTTAAATTTGAGTTAGTTCAGAAACATGCATGGCATATCAGGGATTTAGGCCCATATTTACTAACTGGTGCTACAGTATTCCATAAAACACCTTCTGGTGCCAAAAACCACCTTAGGCCAATTCAAGGGTTAGTAGAGGCTATTTATCATAATCTCCCAATTCCAAAACTGAAGCAAAGGCAAAAAAAAAAAAAGATTTTTTCCCAATATATCACAGTTAAAACTACTATTACTTTAAATACTTTAATATTTGTATTTGCTACATTTCCTCCTAATTGTAATAAATAGACCCCAATGACTTGATACCTCCTTTCACAAGGTTACTGTCAAATCGCCATTCTATTACATAGTTACAGTACATAGTTAATAGTAGATGAGGTTGAAAAAAGACATGCGTCCATAAAATTCAACCTATGCTAAATTTAGACAACAGATACTTTATCCTATATCTATACTTACTTATTGATTCAGAGGAAGGCAAACAAAAACCCCAGAGACATACAGTATCATCTAATGATATCTCATAAGGGGAAAAATACATTCCTTATTGAATCCAAGAATTGGCAATCTGATTTCTCCCTGGATCAACATTCTTCCCATGTATACTTATTTGGTATATCCCTGTATAACTTTCCTTTCTAAAAAGATGTCCAACCTTTATTTGAACAAATCTATTGTATCTGCCATCAAAGTCTTCGTGGGTAATGAATTCCACATGTTAACTGCCCTTACTGTAAAGAACCCTTTCCTTTGTTGCTGGTGAAATTTCATTTCCTCCAACCTTAAGGGATGGCCCCGAGTCCTTTGTACTGCCCGTGAGATGAATAGTTCTTTTGAAAGCTCCTTGTATTGTCCCTAAATATATTTGTATATAGTTATCATATCCTCTCTTAGACGCCTCTTTTCTAATGTAAATAAATCTAATTTAGCTAGCTTCTCCTCATAAGTTAGAATGTCCATCCCCTTTATTCATTTGGTGGCTCTTTTCTTCACTCTATCTAGTTCCATAATGTATTTTCTAAGGTGTGGTGCCCAAAATTGTACTCCACATTCAGGATGTGGTCTTACTAATGCTTTGTAAAGGGGCATAATAATGTTTACTTCCCTTCCATCCATTGCACGTTTAATGCAAGATAAGATCGTGTTTGCCTTTGCAGCTACTGCATGACTTTGGGCACTATTGCTAAGCCTGCTGTCTACAAGCACTCCTAAATCCTTCTCCATCAAGGATTCCCCCAATTTATCCCCATTTAATTTGTATGTCGTCTGTTTAATCTTGCTTCCCAAATGCATAACCTTTCATTTATCTGTATTAAATCTCATCTGCCATTTACCTGTCCAAGTTTCCAGTCTCTCCAAGTATTTATGGAGAGAAATGACATCATGCTCTGATTATACTACCTTACAGAATTTAGTATCATCAGCAAAGATGGAGACTTTGCTCTCGATGCCAACCTCAAGGTCATTAATAAACAAGTTAAAAAGCAGGGGTCCCAGTACCGATCCCTGGGGTACTCCACTCACAACCTTAGCCCAACCTGAAAAAGTTCCATTTATGACAACCCTCTGTTGTCTATCCTTCAATCAGTTTTCAATCCAGATGCATATATTTTTACTGACTCCAATTTGCTTTATTTTGTACACCAACCTCTTGTGTGGAACCGTATCAAAAGTCTTTGCAAAATCTTGGTAGACCACATCAACTGCATTACCCTTGTCTAAATTCCTACTTACATCCTCAGAGAAACAAATAAGGTTAGTTTGGCATGATCTAGCTTCATAAATCCATGCTGACTATTACTAATAATTTTGTTTTCCATTAGGTATTCCTGAATATTATCCCGTAATAAATCTTTAAGTAGTTTCCCCACTGTTGAAGTCAGGCTTACAGCTCTGTAATTCCCCGGTTGTGATCTAGCTCCTTTTTAAATATAGGCACCACATTTGCTTTACGCTAATCTTGTGGTACAGCGCCTGTGGAAATGGAGTCCTTGAATATTGAATGTAATGGTTTGGCTATTACTGAACTTAACTCCTTGAGAACTCTTGGATGTATGCCATCGGGGCCAGGAGCCTTATTTACTTTAATTTTTTCAAGCCACCTATGAAATTCTTCCTCAGTTAACCAATTGGTCATTAATATGGAGGTTGTGGCTTCCTCCTGTGGCACTACTATTGTAATTGATTCTTCCCTGGTTAACACAGAGGCAAAGAATTTGTTTAATACCTCTGCTTTTTCCTTATCTCCAATAATCTGCCTGCCCATCTCACACTGAAAGGGTCATATATTTTCTTTTATCATTTTTTTGTTATTAAGGTACTTAAAGAACTTTTTAGAGTTGATCTTACTTTCTATTGCAATACTTTTTTCATTATCCATTTTTGCGAAATTGATTGCCCTTTTGCAATTTTTGTTACATTCCTTATAATTCTGATACGATGTCTCCATCTCTTCTGACTTAAAAATCTAAACGCCTGCCTCTTCTTTTCCATTTCCTCCGCTACCTGTTTATTTAGCCACATTGGTTTTGACTTATTTCTTTTATACAGGTAGTCCTCGCTATCCAACGTTTCACTTTACAACGAATGGCATATCCAGCGCTTTATAATAAAACCTTATGGACCGTTTTTCGATGTCAGAATGTGCTATCCGATGCCTGAATGTGTTATCCAACACTCACCGCCACTGATTAACATGAGACTCACTTTACAACGGTTTCACTATCCAACGCTACTTCCAGAACGGATTCCGTTGGATAACCGATAACTGCTTGTACTTATTACCCAAGGGTATACATTGATGACTGTGCTTTTCTAACAGTGTTTTAAAGACTGCCCATTTATCTTCTACATTTTTCCCTACAAAAACATCATCCCATTGTATTACTTGTAGATTAGTCCTCAGTATTAGTCCTATTAGTTTCTCTAAAGCATTTTTTAAGTAAAACTTACTGCATTTCCTAAAACGCATTTACAGTATCATACAGTATCTACTACCATTGTGTATTAAATTAGGGGCTTACACTGTTCATTTCACAATGATTGTTGGAACAATAAAAAAAAATCTGCATGTTTTGTAATCAAGTATTGCAGGACAAAGAATATACAGTGGCGGCCGCCTTTAACCTCCTGCGGCCGCCACCGCGGGCTTTTTAAAAACGCGAGCAGATGCAACGTTTTTTCTGCTGTTTTCCCGCGCCGTGGACGCTTTCAATGATAAGCACCATTAGCGCTTGTCTGATGATGCGGCCGCCGCGCGGGAAACTCCATGAGAAACGGAGAACATCCCCGCATTTTTACGGGTAAGTAGGAGGATAGGAGGTGCCGCAGCAGTATGCAAATGTGACATTTAAAACAACCTGCAATGGTATCACAAACATATCTAAATGTGTGAAAATATAGCATTGACTTTTCAGGTAATTTATTTATAATGGTCCACATTTCTATTAACACATTTTTTTACCTTCAGGGAAGAATGTCTTTTTTTTCCACGTATTATTCACAGTTTTAGATCTTTTTGTTACAATATCCACAGACACTCCGTTATGTAACTCACGACGCAGGTAGTTAGTTTTAATTTCACTGAAACATTTCTCTAACTGAAATGGTAGAATAATTATACAATCATTTCATGTTCATAAGAATATTAATATATTTTTTAGTAGAGCCATTTACAATGTGCCACATTTTACCAAATTCACCAAAACTATGACCTGCTTACCAGGAACTAAAAAGAGTTTAAACAAGTCTTAAAACAAAAAACAACAAAAAAACTATTAAAATACTTTAAACCAAGTGTCTCAAACGGAGTTATCAAGGGCTACCAACAGGGCAGGTTTTATGGCTATCACTTCCATTAAAGCTGGCTGTTGGTGGCCCTTGAGGATAGAGTTTGAGACCCCTGCTTTAAAACATGCTGAATTACTTGATACTGTAATCTGGGAAAATATCAGAACAGGTCAGGCTAGATTACTGTAGATATATAAATATTTCACAGCATACCAACATACATAATAAATCATACAAAAGGAAGCTTCTCTTTTGAACTATTGCTCGGTTTTAGCTAAACAAATCAGAAGTGACATAGGTGGTCTATGGGTCAGATGTTTTGCTTAACCAAAACATGTAACATGAAGTAACCATATAAAGAAACATTAAGGTTTCAATAACTGGTCTTTGATTAGTGGATCCGTTCAATTTATAATAGTTAGGAACATATGGACTTGTACGTTTTAGAGGCACAATGCATAACCGTACTGGTGTGTGCAGCAGGAAAAGGAACCCTGCCACATCGTACAGGCATACCCCGGTTTAAGGACACTCACTTTAAGTACACTCGCGAGTAAGTACATAACGCTCAATAGGCAAACGGTAGCTTACGCATGCACCTGTCAGCACGCCCTGAACAGCAATACCGGCTCCCTACCTGTACCGAAGGTGTGCACAAGCGGGGAGACTTTAGAGTCTGTTAAAAATGCGTTATTTACATCAGTTATGCATGTATATGATGATTGCAGTACAATACATGCATCGATAAGTGGGAAAAAGGTAGTGCTTCACTTTAAGTACATTTTCACTTTACATACATGCTCCGGTCCTATTGCGTATGTTAATGCGGGGTATGCCTGTACTATGAATATTATTTTTCTGACTCTCTTCTGTGTGAATTGAATGTTACAACATTTGCAAATGAATGTGCGGCGGCGGTTGGTGGTACTGCATACAGACGTAGCTAATGTCACTTTGTAAACCCAAGCCGTGAATATCTGTGACTGAGAAGACACGCCATATTTGCAGCCAATGTTATTGCTTGGTTTGATGTTTTGCTTAACAGAGTGCTGACCCTGTGGGGTTTCTTCAATAAAATGCGATAGTGCAGATGCGGCACTGCTACACAGAAAATCCCATTGACTTGAATAGGCATTTATCTCACTCATCCTGTGTCTTTCTAAGTATGATGCATACAGTAAGTAAAACAATAAAAGACTTCCTGTATGAAGTCAGTGGTCAATAATACTAGGGTGTATGGGTACCACTACTTTTATATGCTGAGTATCACTGTTTTTTTTTTTTTTTAGAAACTTCTTTTAAAATAAAATTGATTTATTTTAAAAAGTACAGTATCTTGCTCTTTCTAATTTTGCAGCACTTATTGCTTTGAAAAAACTAATCTTTGCAGCAATAGTTAATAAAGGTAGATCTTTTTTTTTTTTTTTTAAATCAGGCATTGGACCACTACGTTTTACCACTGTACAGTATATAGTGTCAGTGACCAATTTTTTGGGACACAGATGCTTAAATTCATATGGGTCACCATTGTATCACTTCCCAGAAGAACACTTTAAAAAAATGTACAAAGCCAGCAAGCCCATATTTACTAAGCAGTGTTATTCCTTAAGACACCATCCAGTACTGTAAGACATCAAATGGCAAATTGAAGTGAATAGGCCGTACAGTGTATTCTGGCTCTAGAAGATGTCTTATGGAACACCGCTACGTACTGGTACATATGGGCTTCAATGTAGGGAATGCCAAGAGAAAAAGAGATAAAGGGTAATGTTTATTAAGGAGTGCTGCAATATTACATGAAATGACTTTCAGCACCGGAAAACACATTACAGGCCATTCACCTGACTGGGCCGGGAGGTTTCTTCCGGCACTGGAAAAGCCATGCTTAGTAAATATGGGCCAAAGTATTCTTTCTGGATTAAAAACACATGATACCACTAAAATATGTATATTTAAGGGCAGGCATCAATATAATTTCAGTTTCCTGTTTGCATATACAGTATACAAGGAAAAGAGCAGCACTCTTTCCTTTCAAGTACTGTACATGAGAAAGATAGGTTCTGCTGAATCTCATCGCAGACAGGATAACATGAACAATGAGCCCCCTATGAAAATATCTAAATAAATGCATTTCAATGAGGACTTTGAGCAATAGAGGGCAGACTTGGATAGCAAACTGTCTATATATCAGGTGATATCTTTAGGCCTTCTAGGGAAGTAAAGTAAAGCTGATGCTACAGGCAAGTGAAGCAGAGAGAACAAAGCTCAGCAATTTCAGCAAGGGTAGCCAACATTGCAATATACAGTATGTTTCACTGTGTTAGGCATCTTATGTGTTAAAGAAATTTTTGAGTTCATCTCCCTGGAAAGGTTCAATATTTTTATCAAAAATATTCTTTAGAGCTGAATTGGGTTGAAATTACTTTGCTGATATAATCAATGTTTCCCAAAGCGAACTTTACTATTAACTTTACAATAACCACATTTTAATACCATATTACAAAGCTTAAAAACAAACAATATTTGCAACTATGTCATTTTTACGCAGCCTGTGAATAAAAAGCATCATGAAATAGTGCATGCCCTGAAGAACTTAAGCACTACTAAAGTTATTGCTTTGTTTACTCAAAGATCTGAAATGAAAGATACAAACCAATTTACAAGCACCTATGTGATGGAAGGGAACTAATGGGAAATATGATAAACAAAAAGTTATAGACAGCACTCAACCAAATGATGATAATTAACTAAGTGCAGGGTGCAACAGGAACCTAGGAGACCCGAATTCCCCTAGTTATATACAAATATAAACAAATGTTCCAGCACTCACTAGCTCAACCGTGTAAATAAGAATCAACTGGGAGAAATGTCTAAAAAAGAAGTAAATTTAATGCATACACAAGAAAACAATAACTTGGAGTGATGTCCCACAATGGAAAAAAATGCCTCTAGGGTGTACGCGGTATGGGGAAAGAACACATGGTAAGGGAGTGAAAAAAGACAAAAGACACAGTGTGTCTGGAACAAACACAATAGGGGGAGGGTATAGTAGAGGGGCAATGTTTCGAGGTGGATACCTCTTCTTCAGGCCCGTTCCCTTGGGTCCAAAGGGAATAAAGTACCTTCCCTTATCCCTCTTTCCCCAACAAATGTCCAGCCCAAACCCACAAACAAAGATAATAGGCTAAGCAGAAAATTGGAGCAGCAGCTCAACGCAGTCCATAAGCAGCAAGAGTTACAAATGTTATAGCAGTATATAGCAAAATCAAACCGTCTGATCCTTGTCAGCAACGTGTCACTTTCTCACTCCTGCTGTAGGATATCATGTGGGACATCACTCCAAGTTGTTTTTTTCTTGTGTATGCATTAAATTTACTTCTTTTTTGGACATTACTCCCAGTTGATTCTTATTTACACGGTAGAGCCAGTGAGTGCTGGAACATTTGTTTATATTTGTAATGGGCAATATGGAACCCCAGCTGCCCCTTGACCTCACTTAAACCCCCCTCGGACCTCCTCCTATTCTACCCCACAAACAGAAGGCTCCCCTCTCCTCTTGGCAGTCACTCATGCACCTGCATCTGTCCACTCCATCCCCTCAGAATGGGCACTTCCTGCCTGAGAAACCTTTTTTTTTTTTGTTTCAAAGTTTTTTATTAGGCATTTATAACATTTACAGCTTTTTGAATATTTGTCAACATTTTGGCCTAATACAATTTTTCTGGTTTTTGTCTGAGGTGGGGGAGAAAGTCCCAACATTCCCCTGACCTTCAGAGGTCTGTCGGGGAAGTGCGGGTTAAGAAACAGAAAAGGGGAGAGAGAGTGATAGAGGGGGGGGGGGGTATGTGGTGAGGGGGGGTTGAGATAGGGGAGGGGGGGGATTGGCTCCCTGTTCTTGGCTGCCTTAATTTGGATCTTTGTTTATTATTACTATGGGGCATTTTGGCGTTGGGGGAGCATATACGTTAGCCATGAGTCCCAGGTATTGTTGAAAGAGGTGGTGGACCTTTTCAGGAAGGCTGATAGTCTTTCCATGTCCATCACCTCTTGCACCCTTTTTTTGACTGTCTGTTTGGAGGGGGGAGACACCTTCTTCCAGGCGGCTGCCACCGCACACCTAGCCGCTGTCAGGATAAAGGAGACTAATTTGCCTGTTGGTCGATCCAGCACTTCTATGGGTCTGGCCAGCAGGTAGGTCAGCGGGTCAATGGGTATTGTGAGGTCTGTGACCTCTTTTATTAATTTTTGTATAGTTTCCCAGTACTTCTGTATTTCCGGACAGGTCCACCAGATGTGGGCCATGTCTCCCTTTTGACCGCAGCCTCTCCAGCATAGATCGGAAGCCAGAGGGTAGATTTGATTTATTCGAACTGGGGTAAGATACCAGCGGAACAGTATTTTGTATATGTTTTCTTTGATTGTGGTACATATGGAAATTCCTGAGGCATTTTCCCAAATACTTTCCCAGTCCTCTCGGTCTATATCTATTTCCAATTCTGCTGCCCAATGCAGCATATAGTCATGCGTGGGGGGATCCATAGCTATCTCCATTTCTGAGCAAATTTGTGATATAAGACCTTTCTTATGGGCAGTCTCACGGCAGAGCTGCTCGAAGCTAGTGAGAGGGGGAAATTCCAACGTTGGGGTTAAAGTTTGAATGAAATGCCGAATTTGTAGGTATTTGAACACATTCAGCCCTACTATTTCATATTTAGATCGTAGGTTTTGGAAGCTCAGGAACTTCCCGAAGCTCAAGAGGTCGGCAATCGCATTGATATTTTTGGCTTTGAATTCGTCGAATTGTCTGGGCTCACAGCCAGGTGGGAATTTCGGGTTTTTGTGAATTGGCGTAAGTTGAGAGTGAGATGTTGTGAGCTTAAATTTGAATTTGCATTTTGTCCAGGTCTCCCATGTGTGTCTCATCGGGCCTAATTTGAATTTGTTATTCTGCATGTCCTCCCTGCTTAGAGACCAAAGGCAAGCCGGCAGCGAAGGCGTCCCGGCATATTGAGTTTCTATGTCTAGCCAGCAATATTGGTTTGGGTTGGCATTCCAGACTACTACCTGTCTCAGTTGTGCAGCCAGGTAGTATCTTGTGATGTCTGGAACTCCCATTCCTCCTCTCCCCCTTGAGGCCAAGAGAACTCTTCTAGTGACTCTTGGTTTTTTTCCTTGCCAAATAAAGTGGAAGATTAGTTTTTGGATGTTTTTCAATTCTGAGCCAGGGATGTGGACCGGGAGAGTCTGGAAGTAGTACAGTAATCTAGGGAGTATATTCATTTTAACCGAGATCATTCTCCCAATCCATGATATCTGATATTCTCCCCATTTTTCTAGGTCTTGTTTGATTTTTTGGAACAGGGTCGGATAGTTATGTTGGTATAAAGATTGGTAGGTCCTCGATATCTTAACTCCCAAGTATTTGATACAAGAGGAGCTCCAACGATAATTAAAGTTTAGTTTGAGGAGATTCACCTCTGGCTCTGGCAGGCTTAGGTTCAAAGCTTCTGATTTATCACTATTTATTTTATATCCTGAGATTTTCCCGAAATCCCGGAGTTCTTTTTGAAGGTTGGGTAGGGAGATTTGGGGTTTTGATAGGGTTAGAATGACATCGTCTGCGAATAGGAATATTTTATGCTGCCTTTGACCGATTTCTATTCCTTGGATGTCAGTATTGAGCCGAATTGCCGATGCTAGTGGTTCGATCGTTAGCGCAAAGAGGAGAGGAGATAAAGGGCATCCCTGTCGAGTTCCATTTGTGATCTCGAATCTCTGGTTATTGCCCCCTGGTAATTTTACTGTAGCTGACGGGTTTTGATATAGTCTACGGACCCCCTCTAAGTATGCGTCTTTAAAGCCAAATTTGCGCATAGTCTGGTCCAGGAATTGCCAGTTTATTCTATCGAACGCCTTCTCTGCGTCTAGGCTTAACAGGAGTGCTTTGGTGCCTGTGAGGTGAACATGGTCAATAATATTAATTATCTTCCGGGTATTGTCTGAGGCTTGCCTGCCCGCGACAAATCCTACCTGGTCAATGTTGATTAATCTCGGTAAGATGGGGTTTAATCGGTTTGCTAGTATTTTGCTATATAATTTGAGATCACTGTTGAGGAGGGAGATTGGACGGTAGCTTCCACACTGCATCGGGTCTCTGCCATCTTTGTGTATAATAGCTAAGTTAGCCAGAGACATTGTTGGCGGGATTTGGTTCCCTTCCATGAAATAATTAAATGTTTTCAGGAGATGCGTGGATAGAGTAGGCAAGAATCTCTTATAATAGACATTGGTGAAACCGTCAGGACCAGGAGACTTAGTGACTGAGAAACCTTTTTTTCAGTGGCTGAGGGTCTCTTCTGGCCACTTGTCCCCACCAGTGACTGCTTCAGCCCTCGGCGGTTACATCAAGCTGCCTGCCTGAACAGCAGTATGGCCACCTGGACAACCCACCTGGTCATACGTTAGTGATCCAACACACGTGCAGGAGGGGAGGATGGCAGGTACCGATCAGGTGAAAAGGCCTTTCATGGCCATTTGGATCCCCATGGCTGAAACAGCATGTCCAGAGTGCTCCGCTGGCGCCGCGCGACTCCATGCAGTTTAATAGCTTGCTTGTTTGACCAATTGTAGTCCATGTGCTTGGGGGCTACCCACCAAGTTAGTTAAGTTTACAATATAACATTTTTTAATTGAAAACCTTTGTGTGCGCAAAGCGGGACTTCTGGGAGCCCTGTGTCCTTAGCGTTTGAAGAGGTCTCATTGCCCCTAGAAATTACATGATAGTCTGTGAATTGGGATCAAGGTTCTATCCTGGCTGGCTACATCTTTGTAAAGACTGAATATAAAAGGTGGGTGAGTAACGCTGCCCCATATTCCTTGACAACATATTTTGTTGTTGCAGTCATCAATAAAATATGTTCTAAACAACAGGTAGATGTGTGTACATTTTTTTATTGTTATCATCTGCGCCCAAATTAAGAGGCTTGGTAATCAAGATTTTTACATTGACACCCATTGCCGGACAGAGATATTTACACCAAGGTAAAATTGACTGACCTTTACATCAATGGGTATGTGAAGGGAGTGATCATCATGTTACAATCTTGTTTTCTAGTGTGCAGAGCAGCACTGTAAGGCTTTATGTAGAAACAGTAACACTCACATAACAATAGTCTTTTGTTAGAATGTTTAACAGTAAACAACAAACAATTGTGAGCAGCTGAATTCTGATCTCCTGATGGCATCTCACTTGACTTTGGGGAGAAATAGTGGGATTGTTGGGGAAATACAGTAACTCACTGAGTTAGTGACAGTTTGCTGTGAGGAGGAGAATGTTTCTCATAAAGCTCTCTACAATGTGCTGAATGATGGTTGTCTCTGTCCTCAGTAGAAGAGATGTGAAAACGTTTTGTGCGCTAAGCCGAACTTGGCGAACGACCTAATTCGATTAGGTGAAGAAGTTCTATACAAAGGTTTGTGGCAAGTTTGATTAAGGCTGCGTCCATGGTTCCTGATTGCGTGCTGAGGCGCGCGGAGGCTGAAGGAAAGCGGGTGCTTTCCCCGTCCGGGGGTGTGTCGGGGGGCGGGCCAGTGACGTCACGGAGCTGGTTCGCCTTCATTGGGCAAACCGCTCACGTGACTGGCCCTGCACCCCGGAAAGCGCGGAAATGTAAACTTTAGCTAAGACTTACACTTCCGCACGCTTGCGTAAGCGTAAGCGAGCCCCTGCTAAAGCCGCTCTCATTGCGGCTGCAGGGGCTAAGTGCGAGCGTAAGCGCAACTCAGCACGGGTCAGCGCATAAGCGCTGACCATGTCCAAGGCCTTAACGCTGAATAATAAATGGCAATGGCTTTTTGATTACTTTCACTTCGTAAATTCGATCGAACTTGAAACAAAAAATTAAGTTGCTATTTTTTTCTAACAATTTTGGCTAAAAACTTTTCTGACTTACAATTTGTGTCAAATGTAAGAAGCGCTTTCTTATATTTGACGTGAATCAAAAATGGAGCAATGCGTAAAAACAAGCTTGCATTTGCACTTTCTTACATTGACACATATCCACCATTTACTTTTAAAACAAAAATAATATTTAAGAATATTTTGTTACATTATCCTATTTTTGGCAAGTTTGACTGATTACAGGATACCTATTAGCAAAGAAAATGACAAAATACGTTAAAAAGCATTATGGGGGTTCATTAAATTGTGATACTGCTGATTGGGAACTAACCCACTCAAGTCAATAGGAGTTTCTGCAAAATAGGGCTTCGATCAGCACTTCAATGAATAACCCTTATTTTGTTGCCTAGTTGGCCAATAGGGTTCATTTTCATACTTTACACATGACTTAGATGATGGCCAAAAATGTATTTTATTAGATAAAAGAAGGGATAGATGTGCAAGATATCTGATGAAGCCTTACCTTAAGTTGATTGAGATTGTGATGTATCTTGATATAATATTCATATTTCTGCATCTCCTCTGTTATGTTGCAATCCCACATTACATTCAGAAATGCTGCTCTCAATGTTACTTGAAGATTTTCCGGAATCGGGGCAATCTCTTCTTCTGAAAGGATAAAACAGAAAGAATGTAATATCAGCAGGATTTATGGATTGTTGTGTTAATTTAAGGCCATGTGACTGACACCTTGTTGTTGATATTGTAAACTCAAAGTTATAGATATAACACAACTTAACTCACCCCAAGTCTGCATTCAAAAAATCTAGTTGCAATAGTTCCAACAAATCAATGCAATGACTACTGTACCTGTCCCTGTTGTAATTGAAAGAAAAGGAAAGATTGCCAGACTTTCTAAACGATTTGAAAATACTTCTTCTTATAATCTGTTTTTAAAGTACAGTAATATTGTATTTATTTTATAAAACAGCAATGCATTTTAGTTTTTTATTGTTCTTTGTCAATTAAAATAACTGCAATGTTGTTATGTCATGTACCTTTTAGGATTTTTTTCTTTTGGCAAACTTTAATAACACCCCCCCCCCCCCCCCAACCCCTGTACCTTTGCCGGGGGTTTGGGGGCAGAGAGGGGCTGGCTCCGGGCGACACCGACAGAGAAGCTAAAACATCCCGGCTTCTCCAGAAAGGGTGAGATCCTCCCCCGACTCACCATGGGCTTCTCCTGCACTGCTGGGAGAGCCTGCTTGACACACACACACACTCTATCGTATCTGCTAAAAACATTTTTTATTTATTTATAAAAATGTTTTACTAGGAAGTAATACATTGAGAGTTACCTCTCGCTTTCAAGTATGTCCTGGGCACAGAGTTATAAGAAAATACATGGTTACATTAAAAAGTACTATTAAAAGAACAGGATTATACAGTGAATTCACAGATATTTCATGGACAGAGTTGGAAAATTAGGTACAGGGGATAAAGGGCTTGTGAGTTTCAGATTGAAATAGAGCAGCTTTAATATCACTTTAACATCACCAAACAACAGTGAATGACAGCAAATGGCTCACACTTTTTGGCTGCCCTTCGGCTGCGCCAAAGGCTATCCGCCTTTGGGGCAATGCAGATGTACACTGGGGTGGTTGAGATTGAATCTGTTGCAGCTGTGATCTAAAAGTTCTTTGTGTCCTCTTGGCTCATTAACAATCCAGTAGGTGGGGTTGATGTTCCACAAAGTACAAGCACATGTTAACCCTTAGCATGCTGGTCCTGTGCTGAGGGGAGCAGTTCTTGGGTACTCCATCAGGCTGTCAGCCTTTGGAGCAATGCAAACGTACACTGGGGTGGTTGAGATTCAATCTGTTGCAGCTGTGAACAAAAAGTTCTTTGTGTCCTCTTGGCTCATTTATATTCCAGTGGGTGGGTTTGATGTTCCACAAAGTATAAGCAAATGTTAACCCTTAGCATGCTGGTCCTGTGCTGAGGGGAGCAGTTTTTGGGGAGCTCCATCAGGCTGTCCGCCTTTGGGGCAAGGCAGACGTACAATGAGGTGGTTGAGATTGAATATGTTGCAGCTGTGAACAAAAAGTTATTTGTGTCCTCTTGGCTCATTAACATTCCAGTGGGTGGGGTTGACATTCCACAAAGCAGTTCTTGGGGAGCCCCATCAGGCTGTCCACCTTTGGGGCAACACAGATGTACACTGGGCAGACATTATTGGTATATTGCATCATTTTAATTTAATGCATCTATTCTATATGAATGAATGAATGAATGAATGAATGAATGAATGAATGAATGAATGAATGCATTTAATGGCTCTTTCTCTCTAAATCAGCATACGTGTGTGTTAAATATTTCCTAATTTGACTGGGTGTTTTGTTCACATGTAAAGACCATTTTGATCACCTAGTATGAATTCTTGGTAAAAAGTCATAAAACCCTTCTGATTTTCATCAAGGAAGCAGTGAGATACAACAGAACATTTATTAACTGGAAACAAACAAAAATATTGAAACCATTTTCAAAGTAACCTAGTGCACTATCTTGCCACTATTTGGTATTTTTTAACATTAGTTTAAAACACGGCGTTGCAACATCACCTGATACTTTGTGTTCGGACACTGACCACATACAGTATTACTCCGGTTCTTTGGTCAGTTTAGTTGTTGTTATATTTTATTAAGTGTGTTGTGATCAGTGCCAGGAGAGCACATGCTGAAGGCTTTCCATTAGTGTTATTGATGGTTTTGGCAGTATTTGAAATTTTGAAGTGAAGAAAAAAAATATTTATTTCCTTGCACAATGCAGCACATTTATCCTGAAACCGTTCAACTCTGTAGGCTTCAGCTTTCAACTATTCCTGAAGATCTTGTCCCGGCTGCTGCCCAACTTTGAACTGACCTTTAAATTGGTGCCATTCTATGTTGGATTCAAATTATAAATAATATATAGTTCCAGGGTAGCTTCTCTTTCCGTATCCACAATAAGAAATATATACCAAAAAACCACAGATGTGGTTATAGTAAAAGAACAAAAGAATATAGATTCTTATTATATGTAACTTCTGTGGTGTCGGATCCCCTGTACCGTGCTCTGTGTAAGTCCTGATGGCGGCGGCCATTTTTTTTGCAATCCTGATTATAACGCAGTCTCATTATGTGGACCCCAAGCGCCGTGTTATAACGGGTTCTGCTGTATATATATATATTTCTCTGAACCATGTTATAACGCGGTGCTCGGGTCCACATAATGAGACCACGTTATAAGCGGGATCACGTTGTAACCGGGATCGCGAAATGGCAGCGGTTCCGCGAAGACTTACCTGGCATCTGCAGCTCTCTCCTCTCCCTGCTTCATCAGGCTGCCTCCATGTACTTGGTGCGCGGCGCTTACGTATACTCTCCCAAACTTGATGCTTGGGGAGACATTTCAATTTGACTTTCGAGCATAGAGGAGAGTCACATGACCCTTCTCTGACATTGACAGCCCAAAAGTGAATAGATCCACAATAAACTTTTTCTTGAGTGCAGTACTGCCGGGGATTTGAACCCTCAATCGTTTCCTATACCAGTCCCTTGCTCTAATCATTACACCACAGTGTGGATAGAAGGCTATCCTCCTTATACAACCCTATGGTTGTGTGGAAGGTATATTCTCATGTGGTGATGGACTTCACTGTGCAGTAGATGTTAAGTTTTTTTTAAAGAGTCAGATCCATCACGCCAACCCTGTGGGGTAGCAGTTAGAGACTTGCACTAGAACATGAAGTACCAGGGATTCAATTCCTTCACGATGTAGGGGGGAGGGTGTGTGTATGTGTATGTATGTCTGTCCGTTAGCAATAAAGCATTGAATGTTATATACAAATTAAAAAAAAAAATCCTTGTAGATGTTTTTAAATTGGGAGCCCCTCTCAGACCGCGTTATGAGTGGATCTGCATTGTAGCGGTTTGCGCTATAACGGGGTTGTATATACATACATACATACTACTCACTTGATAACACTTAACAACCAGCCTTAAATTAATAGTCTAATGTTTTATCAAATGCTTCAACTGCTATCAGTGTTAAAAAAAAATCAACTCTTTAGTAAAAAGATACTGTACGCTAAGGTTCTGCTGGTTAAAAAAGTACCAAAAACCCTTCAAGGTAAAGCACAAATTACAGCAAAGACAACAGAATCATACATTTGAATGTCTTTCACAGGTCCAAAAGCTGGGTTCAAAACATTGTTGTATAGTCAATATAATGGTTAAGCTGGAGACAAGGGCTCAGGGTAATTATATGAAATTGAGATGTTAGGCAAGTACAAGGAAAATTACAAGCTTTAAAGTCACCTCTTACCTGACTCTAAGGCCCGATTACATCTGTAACCCCCTGTGTCTGCAAGCAGCATAGTACATGGCCCCTTTAAGAATTTTATTCCACTGGACCATGTGACTGTGCTTAGCCAGTGGAATGACAATTGGTGGCAGTTGGAGAGGGGCTGATTAAGAGCTGCATGGAGCTGAGACAGTGAGGGTGCAGGCAGATGCCATCCTACATATAGGAACCTGCATGTGCCTCACAGAGAACTGACTGAGTGTTGAGCGACAGCACCATGAAGGAGAGCACAGTGAAGTAGAGCAGTGAGAAGCTGGCAGCAAAAATGAGAGACCAGAGGAGCTGATCATTGCCCGAGCCGAGAGGCAGCAAAACAGTTCAGGAGACATACAATTAAAGTGAAGAAGGGAATCCCCCTGCCACCAGAGAAACTGGTACCACACTAAATATGTCTTTATAAAAGCACAGGCCTGCAACTGATATATCAACATAAGAGCACCAACGAGATACATGTATCACATAGTACTGCCTGCTTACCCAGGACTGGGAGGCTGGGTACAGTGACTCAAACACTCACCAACACGTGCGCAGCACTGGGTAGTTCTGGAGTGTTAGTAATTGTGTTGTGTATTATACCTTTTCCTCTTATTTATAAAACTGGTATATGTAAACTGCTGTGGTGTCCCCCTTATTACTGATCCCACTCAAGAGTGATGGTTGCTATAGTAAATGGATTCAGGCCCCAACCTCATATACTTAGGTACGGCCAAATAAAGAGGTGTTACTCCGTTAAAATTGAGTTAATGTTGCACCCGGTAAAAAAAAATGCATCTTATCATGCAATTTTAAGATGGGATACATCAACATTGCTGTAATAATTTACTAGGTGCGATATTTTACACAAACTAAAGATGCGGGAATTAACGCAGCCCTTAATAATAACCACTGCATTGCTTTAATAATATGACTATCATAGGCTTTTGTAATAACTATTTTTAGAGAACCCTATAGTAGAAATAACATTAACCCTTTTGATGTCTGTGGTTACCAATGTATACCACAGACATTAAAGGGGTTACAACAATAAATAAAAAACACTACTTATCCCCCTTGGTTACGTTAGTGGCTAGTAAAGCACTGCCATTAACTTGGGATGGGTGGTTAGGTTAGGCTACCCACGTGGGGGGTGGTTGGGGTTAGCCCCTTGGTTACTTAGTCATTAGTAAAGCCACTAAGGTAACCGTGGGTGTATTTTAATATTTAGAATGTATCCTATTTTTATTACAGGTTACCATTGTTTGCCAATGTGGCTATCTAGGTTCCCATTGAGAGGGACTACGTAGCCACAGTGACAATCAATTACTTTATGGTTGACATTTTTTTAATTATTATTTGTTATGGGCTGTGCTTTTTTTTTTTAACTTAGATTTTATTTCTTTTGAAAATGTCATACAGAAAGAAAACAATACATACAGTACGTTACAAGAGAATATTATTATCAAGCAGTCATAACCACCTAATCAAATCTCAGCTCAGATAAACATTTTCAAAGTAAAGTGAGGGGGCGGGGGGGGGGGGGACATTCATCCTGGTTTTTTAGTTAATGTTTCATGTGTCGTTGCTCACACCGTCATTGCCCACGGGTGCTCCAAAGATATGAATGGACAAGGGAACATGGATTTCTTAATCATACAGCATTTATTGTGCCATAAGGTACACAACGTTTTGGCCTGCTGGCCTAACTCAAGTGAAGGGATGGGGTGGTCCCCCACATGGGTTCGGTGTGCACTCTCTACCACTAGACCACTAGAGTCCTGATATTTAACCACAGTACCACCAGTCCGTTAAGGGAGAACGCACTTTCATCCTATCAAAGCATAATCGTGGCATTGTTCATCCCCGGAATGTCTGTCTGGGCCAGCCAAGACAGCCAAACTTTTTGGAATTAAGAGCCAGTGCCATTAACCAAACTTGTTCATTTTTCCATCTGGCATACAAACCAAATTCTATTTCTAATTTTAGATATAGATGAAATTTCTTGCTGTTTCCATAATGCTGCAATCTCACACCTCATTTACATTCGACCTTGGAAAGGCCTTGCCTTGGTCTGTTTATGTAACTCTTGCGCTCACCACGAACAAGGTGGGACTCCGGGACTGAGGTGGGAAAGTACAATACTGTGCATCCACAGCAGCGGAAGCTCACCTGGAGGGTGGATAGTCAGCACAGCAGGGTCTGGGTTGGAGAGAGTGGGTTAATCTGAGTACTTGCCGATGTCCGGGGGCGGAGCCAGTGGGGTTGTTAATGTCCATTGTGCCGTGGTATAGGGTAGGAACCAGGAGAGTAGTATATTGTCCGTAAGCCGAGGTCTGGGATGGAGAGGTGAGGGTAGTCAGGTACAAGCTGGGGTCTTTATCCAGAGGGGGTCCTAAAGTCAAGCCAGGTCGGTACACAGGAAAGCAATAAAGAACACAAAAAGTCACAAGCAAAGCAAGGCAAGGCAAAACAAACGCAGGAACACAAGGTCACAATAGTTATGCTCAGTAAAGCAGGAAGGGAAGTGAGAGTCTTAAATAGCACACAGGAACCAATGAGGCTGGGGGCGTAATGGAGGCACGGCCTCCGCGGAAGTCAGGATAGGCTGCAGGAGACAAGGGGCACTCAGGATAGTTGCCACACTCTGTGGCATGGCTAGAAGCGGGGGTGCTGTAAACAGAGTGGGGATGAGCGCACGATCAGCAACCAGTGCAGAGGTCTGTGATGAAGCAGGTAAGGAGGGAACACACAGTGTTCCCTGATTCCTTACAGTTTAATAAGAATAGCCACGGGTCTAAAGGAATTGTGAAGCCCAACATCCTTTGTAACCAATCTCTGATTTGTTCCCAAAGGGGCACCAACCTAGGGCAAGACCACAGCATATGTAACAAATCTGCCTGCTCTCCACATTGTTTTAAACACCATGGTGAGTAACCTGGTACAAATTTTGATAATTTTAATGGGGTGAGATACCATCTCATTAAGGGGCCTATAATCATAAAGAAAATTGCCGGACCGTTTAATTCACCAGTTTTTTGAGCGTTGCTATCAAGGTATTCAGAAAGCCTCAGTTACCTGTGATAGCAAAATTCCCAAAACGGGTGAGTAGCCGGTGACGTGATGATCGCCTCTCTGAAAATGCCTTACCTGATGATTTCTTTAAGCTGCAGAGAGAGCTGCACAGAGAGAGCCGCCTCTCCCTGCGCATATCTCGCCAGCGATCAAAAGTTTTTCATATAAAATGTAATACTAGTGTAGATGAGCAGGGTCTCTAGAGCTGAACCACGTTGATTTGAGGTCCGGGGACCCACAGCTTCCTGATATACAGGCCCCATAATGGGGTGCCGGTATCTCCCATGCATTTTATTCCCACAGTCACATGACACGGGACATTTAAATGCATAGGAGATACTGGCACCCATAAAGGGGCCTGTATCTTGGGAAGCAGGTGGTCCCGGACCACAAATCAATGCGGATCTGCTCCGGAAACTCCCTGCTCATGTACACTACTGCACCGACACACTTTATTCGAGCAAATACCCAGTATGTACCTGGCAGATACCTGGAATGCGCCGCTCCTCACCTCTAACAAGCCCCGTTGCGTTTGCCTTCCCAGCCTGGGTTCATGCCTGGCTGACGGGCGGCTGATCTGTTAAATGATAATGATTAGGATTTAATAGGCTGCAATGCTTCGCGTGTCTACCAGATGGCATAAATTCATGAATTGTAATGCAGTATATATATATATATACTGTGCAGTATTGCAGCCAGTGGGAATAAAATGCTTAAATCCCTGCCTGGAAAATACCTCAATGCACTCGGGCAGAAAACAGTCACAAACCTCAATACACCCGGGTATACCCGAATTCGTGGGACTAGCCGAGCTCGAATAAAGTGTGTCGCCAGTGTAGTATTACATTTTACAGTATATTAAAAAAGCTTAATTACTTTAGCGGCTAGCCACTAAGGCAATGAAGGGGTTAAACATCAGAAGAGAAAGGTGCATCCAGTGCAACAGCAAAACAGCCCAATGACCACAGTCCAAAATTGAACATCAAAGCTTTATTGGAGACACACAGTGGACACAGCAGGCTGCAGCACAGCCTCCTCCTCTACACGTTTCACGCACACAGGCGCTTCGTCTTGGAGTAAGGAGGGTGCCTGCAAGCCCCATATTTAAAGCACAAACCCCCCAAACGGGAGGTTAATTAAAATCATAACAGCTGTGAGCATCAAGTGGAGAACTAATCTATTAAGCTAGCTGCATGGTGACACATAGCAACATTATTAATATAATTCTCATTGAATCATAATATATTAAAGCACATATCAAACAGTCTCTAAATGATGCTCATTGTATACAAACAAGATAAAAATTGAAAAGATAAAATCCTTTGGTGAAGGATTTTTAACCTATCACCACCCCTCGGGGGTAAGGCAACTTGTTCTATTGCCACACACTGGAATGACCCGGTACAGCCCAAAGAGAAGCCCACTGGATCTGACCCGTTCACCAAAGAGAAGCACACTGGATCTTCACCCTTAATACGTTACAGCCCAATAGACTGAATGTTGATTGGGATCTGAGATGTTTTTTATGACTGCATTTTTCAAAGTTCATGTAAACATCGTTTTTTACAAATGTGATGTTATTTACTCTGTAACAATTACTTCTGCTCTTTTTGCCCCCCTTCTCTTTCTCCTCTTTCTTTTTCTTCTTTTTCTTTCTTTTCAATCTTTTCTTTCTTTCTTTTCTTCTTCCTTTCTTTCCCTTGTTCCCATTCCCTTTCCCCCTCTCCCCCCTTCCCTCCCCCCACACCTTCCCTCCCTCCCCCCACCCCTTCCTTTCCCCCCCCCTTCCCCCTCCCCTTTCTTAGTCATCCCTCTTTTTCCTTCCTTTTAGTTCACACTTTTTCTGTTTCTATTTGGGTTTAGTGATACATGTTGATCATAGTCTAATAGTACAACACAATTTATAGTACAAAATGACAGATCATGTTCACATAGATCCACTTTGCAGCATCTATTTACAACATATATTTTTATCTTTTCCCTTTTTATCTTGTTTGTATACAATGAGCATCATTTAGAGACTGTTTGATATGTGCTTTAATATATTATGATTCAATGAGAATTATATTAATAATGTTGCTATGTGTCACCATGCAGCTAGCTTAATAGATTAGTTCTCCACTTGATGCTCACAGCTGTTATGATTTTAATTAACCTCCCGTTTGGGGGGTTTGTGCTTTAAATATGGGGCTTGCAGGCACCCTCCTTACTCCAAGACGAAGCGCCTGTGTGCGTGAAACGCGTAGAGGAGGAGGCTGTGCTGCAGCCTGCTGTGTCCACTGTGTGTCTCCAATAAAGCTTTGATGTTCAATTTTGGACTGTGACATCATTTGGCTGTTTTGCTGTTGCTCCGGATGCACCTTTCCCTTCTACATGACCTCTCTGCCGGATGCACACTGTAGGACTCACTGCTGAGGAATTATTGGACCCAGGACGGATGAGCTGACAGGGGTAAGATTGCTGTTTTGCCCCTGAGCCCCAACCTTTATAGTGGTCTTTATTCATCCTCTCATTTTCCTACCAGCCCTGCACAATTAGTGCTTCATTCAACTTTAGCCCAGGAGCGCATGACAGTCACATATCTCTGGTTAAACCTCAGAAGCCTGTTTCTTGGGGCAGAGGGGGTTAAAAGTATTTGCATGGCACTGCTATATTTGCCCTGTCCAAGCCTTCTTAACCCCAATTTGCAGGCTATTCCCTGCCTGCTGTAATAGAAGTAAATGCAATGTGTGCTATAATCTTTTTAGGCATAAGATGGCGTTGTGAGCTCCAAAGCCAGCGCTGATTGAAGAAGCGTGGTTGCGGTTAGGAGGTCTGTTTGAAGTATGGGTATCCATTTCTATCCATTCGACCTCGTAACCGCAAGTCAATTGAATAATTAGCTTGCGGTTAGACTTGAAGTGCTTTTACCAATACCGCAGCTTGATGTATCCAGACCTAAAAAATAAAGCCAACTTCTATTCTAAAAAAGCGACATGTAATTATCTTATGTACTAAACCTCTATTGCTGCATGGTGGTTAATCCTTGAAATGTATCACTTTCATTTGCATGTTATCAAGACTCCTACAGTAGCACACTGACTTGCAGGAAAAACCTACAGTACATCTCTCAGAATGTTCCTGAAAATGTTCTTACCTTCTGTAGTAATCGTAATTTTGCACAATAGTTGGAGTAATAACATGAGGGATGCCGTGCAAGAAACTGATGAGGAGTGCGCCATTGAACAGCGATGCTGATATAACTGCACACAATCTACAGCAGAAGCAAGCACGTACATTAAAGCAGTATGTCAAAGGACCTTTCAAGCTTAACTAATGTCAAAACTTCATGTCACATGTTTGTAAAATGTATCCGAAGTAAAATAACTATTTTACCACTACTTAAAAAAATAAATAAAAAACAAATAACAGATTTGGCTTTGTCAAATATAGTTGGTGGAGAAATAATATACTTCATATTAAACTACTCATTATTTTTTTCGTTATATAGTAATGCCACATACTACATTTGTATAATAATAGCTGAGATGCATACGTTCTACACTAGAGATTCAGTAACACAGTACTTCAGACAAAAGTTTCAGTGGAAAGATTGAATGTTGATATTATCAGCTGAGTTTTCATAAATAACCACAGTTTTGTGGGGGATTCTGAATATTGTTTTACCACATTTACTTGCAGTCTGACATATACTGTAAATACGTAGATTTAAAAAAAAAAAAAAAATCTTAATTATAGAAAATACTGCTACCAATTGAAAAAAGAACCTTCCAATGTATGTTTACACATTGGCCAAACTTTCACATGGGAATGTCAACTCTCCATGAATATGAAAATTTACATTACATCAGAATGTTTTCTTTTTTTGCCTAGCTCAGTGTTTTTCAACCAGGGTTCCTAGGAACTATTGGGTTCCCCCGGCATACCTAAAGGGTGCCCTGAAATTTTCTGGTCATTTCAAAATTGCATCAAATACAGAAGAATTTACAATGCATCTGATCACAGAGTTGCTATTAGAGAGGTTTGGGATTCCTCAGAATTTCACTTAGTGTTCCTTAACCAAAAAAAAAAAAAGATTGGAAACCACTGGCCTAGGTGTTCTGTGAAGGTTGTCATACTGTATATGGACTGTAGACCAACTAAATACAATGGGGGTGATGTATTAAGGGAAATAAGCTTGCAATCTGGAGTGTAAATACTGTAGAAGAGTTAGGGAGTTGTTTGTTACATGAAACACAGATTTGAATAAGATTGAACAAACTCTCAGTCTCCATGCATCACTTTTTCTAATCCTGTAATTACAGTATGTTTAAAAAAAAAAAAAAACCTGCCGCATCTGAGATGGCGTAAACATTTCTAGTTTACAATGTGCGTCAAATCTAAAAAAAACACTTCCTTACATGTGCAAGTGGAAAATGGAGCAATGGGCCAAAACAAACTTCTATTGTTACATTTTTATGTTATTACCTCTTGACTATGGAAAAAAAAAAATAAAGTATTATGTCTACTACAGCATGTTCAAAGCCCAATGGCTAGTTTTAATCTTAAAGCAACAAAACATGTGAAATACTATATGTTTTTGAAAAATAAATCAGTTCTGTAGAATTAGATAATACTCGCTTCATTTTTTTCTATTATTCAAGTTTTAATGCCATTTTTAATGAGCTTTAAAGCATCTTTTGATTACTATAGCAGGTTTTGGCTCACCTCCTCAGCAGTGCAAGATCTTTGCAACACTTTCCTGTGTGGGATAATTTGTTGCCAAATGTCCCAGCAGTTTGTGGGGTGAACTGTAACAATAGATAATGTTACCTTAGTAATATAAGGATACATTGTAGCTGCTAAGTTACTGTACCCCGACTAAAGCAGCCATTATGTTAGTCACACAATCAGGATTTTTACAGATTTATAACAGGAACACCAAAGGATTTCCAGTTTAGGTTAGAATTTAGAATTATACATTGCCACATGCTTTACATATACAAAGAAGTAAAAATAAAAAAAATGTAGGTGGGGAATATTGCTTCTTTAAAGCAGCCGTCCAAACAGCTTTTTTTTCTTGAGCATGTTACTTTTATATTTACCTTCAAAGATATCCACTTGACCTTTTCAGGAGATGGTTTTCTTTTTAGAGTCTGATATTTTGTTTAGGAGATCTGAAAATGTAAACATCCAGGAGGTCAAATGGAGTTTTTAACATAACACTGGGAAATAACGCAATGTTATTTAGATGATGCCTAACTGTGATGTTTTAACCACACAGTCACTGCAAAAGCCCTATGTTAGTGTCTGGATAGAAATAAAGCCAAGTTTAGGTATGAGTTAAATAACATAATGTTAGGTCCCTGTGTTAACTTTAGCAGACTTCAATGGAAATGTAACCATTGTCACTAATGTCCAATATATTTAGCACTATGCTTTGTATGGAAGAAAATAAGGCCTAACATTATGTTATTGTCCTTTGAAGATACACCATTAGTCTTAAGATAATGGGAAGTTAACGCTACGTTATGTGACTTAACAGCTCTTTGTGGTTCTAGGCTAATGTGCCCTTTGACCCACTGCATTAAACAATTTAGAAGGTTTGCCATTATAGCACCATTCCATAACTTTCTGTTCAGTGTTAAACTGAAATAAATTAATAGTTTTGAAAATAAAAATGTAATTTGAATTTAAAATAACACAATATCCAACTTAACAGCTTAGTTGTTGTCAGTGCAAAACATGATTGAGATAAAATCTTTTTTTATGCTATGGTGGATATTCGCCTCAGAAATCATGTAATCAATCTCATCCTATGAGAGGAATCTGCAACAATGTTCTCAAGTGTAATGTGCGTAATGTGCATAATGTGCATAATGTGCATAATGTGCATAATGTGCCCTTCCCTAATTCCTTTTCTTTTCTTTCTGCCTCCTCCCCTTTATCTCACGGTTCCTTTTCTTTCTCTGTCTCTTTCTCTCTGCTTCATTTTATGTTCTCTTTCTGGCCCTGATTCAAGGTCTGTTATTCACTTAATGAGGCATTAACCTACAGTAAGTTAATGTTAGTCCAGTTGCGATAGTGCAGAGTAAATGAGTACATCAGTATTAGGTGATACATTTTTTATTTGGACTAACAATTGATATTATAGGACAAATTTAACATAACCATCGAAAACTTGTCATAATATAAATTTAGTCCAACTAAAAAAGGTATCACCTAATGCTGAAGTACTCATTTACTCTGCACTATATGCAGTATATACACAGTGTATATATACAGTATATATACAAACAATCGAGCAGCACAAATTGCTGCTTTAAGTAATAAAAACCATTGGTAAAAGACCCTGTCTGTGCTTTAAAATACTGTAGATTTAGCAATTTGAGTCAGGAGACACGACGAACAGCAAGTGTTCAATGTTCTGATGAAAAAATAAATCTGTAAAAAAGGAAATGTTGCAAAAATCATTGACAAAAATGAATCTCTCTTTGTGCCACATCCCCATATAACTTCCTAGATGAATTTCAGAATACCATACTTTCATTTAGTTCCATGGTAAAAAGTGAACACATTCCAATTTAGTTTCCTGTTCTCAAGCTGCTACTGATAAAAAAGAAGGTTTCCTTATGACTCGGATGTGAGTATCTGTAATGGTGAAATTCAGCAATGACTGGTGGCCCCAGAGAATTTGTTTGGTTAAAATCTATTTTATTGATGGGATGTATTCATATTAATCATTGTAATCAGATAGCATTCGACTGCATGCAACAATGTAGGTAGAATTATTAAAGTTGTATACTGTCCCCCGCCCCAAAGGGTTTCCTGAGCAAACTAAGGTTTGGTTCAAAAAATGCCAGTGAAGGAATACTGCAATAGGCCGTTTTTTTCCCTTCTATCTCTTAGGGGTATGTGTAATGATTTACATTTTTATACAGTATATACGTATACACAGTATAACCCAAACAGCATGTATTTACTATGTTTTTTCTGTAACGTAAAAAAAGGCCTTTTACAAAGACTCCGATCTCTTTGATATAGCACCTAAAACTTGTCACGGAAATTGGTTAATTTTAGTGTTTAGATGACCAAAAGAGAAGTAGTGCCTAGAAAGATTATACTTTAAAGGTAGCTGTGTGCCTAAATATTAAACTGGGATTGAATAAGTACTCTGACCTATGCTTACAGCCATTGACAGGTCCTTTAAGTGGATATTCCGTCTTCTTTTTTTTGTGTTTTCCAAGCTTATCACAAAATATGTGAATATTTTATACATGCAGCTTTCTTTTATAAAAATGATTCTCTCACAGTCATTAAATCAGGGCAAATGACCTAATTTGTATGCGGATGTCGAGAGATGGAGGAAACCTGCCATATTTATTATCATAAGTAGGTAGTTTGGGGCACAAGTCCCAACAACAGTGCTCAATCTGATTCGGACTCAATATCACTTAAAAAGTTAATGTCCACATATCATGGTATAGAGGAAGCACATAAAGCCAAGAGATAGAGCATTGGACCCAGTGTTTTGAAGTGCAGCGTTGGTACTATATGGTATAACTGTCCATATGTAGGAGTGAGTAAAGGGTTAACGTACCATCAATCTTTTTGACTCCGCTGGGCAGGACTTCTTTGCTGCAACACTGTTCCTGGTCAACAAATCCCCACGTGAAGGAGAAAGGCAATACTCACAAGTGGCAGCTTCCTGTGGTGCGTGCATCACGCTCAGAGTTGATGTAAAGAGGAAATCCTAGGATTGCAGCGGTGCACAGCCAAATAAGAGAAGGGGACCAGCAAGGTGTGGGTTAAAAATATTTCTTTATTGGTACTGCATGGTTAACGGGGACACACACTCTGACGCGTTTCGGACAAAAAAAAAATTGTCCTTTATCCCAAATTTTTGTCCGAAACGCGTCAGAGTGTGTGTCCCCGTTAACCATGCAGTACCAATAAAGAAATATTTTTAACCCACACCTTGCTGGTACCCTTCTCCTATTTGGCTGTGCACCACTGCAATCCTAGGATTTCCTCTTTATTATCATAAGGTCTCTCCTACATAAGGGAATAGAATAATGGTTCCTTTAAAGCTGCAGTTCAGTCTTTTTTTTTATTTTATTTTTTATTTTTAATTCAATAGTTTCATGTGGGCAATCTTTAATTACCTAAAGAACTATATAGCTGCCAGTCAATTCGTTCTCCATGTATTGATTGGCGAAATTTGGCGACATCTTTAGATATGGCATATGTTTTTCATCTGCTTCTGTCAGTCAGTGGAAGCTCATGAATATTCATGAGCACTCCTACACTGACATGTGCAAGAGGGAGGGCAGGGCTGACAAATGGGTGTGCCAGGGCTTGTGACAGGACATGAAGGGGCAGTGCCTTAGTAAATGCTTGTTAAATTAGAATACAAGAAAATTGGTCTTTCAAAGTTGTCTTTTAAAAAAAAGAAAATGCTAAAAGTATTTTTTCTTACTACAGAACTGATTTATTAAAAAAAACACACATGGAGGATATTGACTGAACTGCAGCTTTAAGCATTGCAGGTCATTGCACAACAATGAGTAATAGGGGGTCTTGCATTAATGGGGCTAAAACAAAAGAAGAGTACCAGATCAGCTATGTCGCCACGCACACACACACACACACACACACACACACACACCAAACACACACACACAACAAACACACACAACACAACACAACACACGCAACACACACACACCAACCCACACACACACACACACACACACACACCCACACACACAACACAGTTTGGAAAAAATAAGAACACCCTCTATTGAATTCTACTTGGTATTTCATAATCAGGACAGAAATAAACATCATCGTCTTAGCACACGGTGCGCCCAAAGTGCGGGGGTGCGACCCGCGGGGAGGGGAGGGGGGAGAATTGTGGCGTGGGGGGGAGCGGGGAGTAGTTGCAAGAGGACCGCGCTCTTTTCTTTTTTTCTACCAGGCATTTTAAATGAAAAGTCGCAGCGAGGGTGATCGCGGTGATGAAGGGACCCGCCAACTGTTACTTACCGGGACAGCCGCGGCACCATTGGACCTGATGTCACAGCCAGCATAGCGTCATACTGACGCGAAATGAGCGTACGGCAGGGAGGGCGCGAAGACGCGGAGAGCGGGGCAGAGTGACAGGGGGGCGACAGCCTAACAATGTTTGCTTTTACGTCCCCTGCCTAGCAGGTCTAAAATTAGGTAAATAAACCTCAGATGAACAACCAACACAGGAAAGAGTACCATGCGCGGCGAGGGATGGAGGGGGTGAACAATCGCAACACATAGAGACTAAACCCCCTCCCGAGGAGAATGAATCTTCATCAATGTAACACAACGCCCACCGGACCTTGCCCAGCGTGCATTAACCTCGGAAACTGTCTGAACCAACGGACAATTCGAATAGACTCATTAGACCACCGGGGAAGAACAGGATATGAGAAGAAGAACCAGGTGTGAATGAAAAAACTAAAACACCCCTTACTGCTTCCATTAGGAATTTTCAAAATGCTAGGTAGCCAAGACAGGTGCCAGGTGCTGCTAATCAAAATTGTCCTTGGATAATTGATCCATCACGGAAAGTTGTGCCATCTTTGAAAAAGCAAAAAATCCCAAAAAGTTTCAGTTGAGTGTTAAGGACAGTGTGATGGTCTGGAGTCCATTATTTAGCGGGTTGTGGTTGTAACACAATGCAATAGGAGGACACATACATCAGCAAGATTCTTAGAGAACCCCAGCCAATTGTTGCTTTGAAAGATACGAAACTTTCTCCGTAGGGGAAACGGGGCGGGAGTGTCAGAGAAGACAAGGATTTAACAAAAATCAAACCCACGTGGGAAAAAGTAAACCGTAATGAGCCAGTCCCAGTGGAGGAAAGATTATTCAAAAAATTAGTTGGAGGAAAATCATTTACCAAAAGGAAAGGTTGGCCAAATCTCCAGGGACTGGGATTCTTGTTTCCAGAAAATATTAAAAACAACAAAAAAAGGTAAAGACCAGTGATGATTTTGCAATGCTCGAGACAATTGCAAAAAAAACACACAAGAGTTACTCTCCACACTATACAGGGCTCAGTTTAGCATCGTTATAATAAAATGGGTGGAAAGCAAGGCGTAAGGGAACCAGGTTCATGGGGGGAGAAACTTATCTCGGGAGTTAATTACTACTCATACCCAAGGGACCCCCCATCCCTCCATAATTCAATCCATTCCCCGTTACTCCCTCCTCCTTCGCCCCCACTAGCTCCTTCATGGATTGAATCGGGTCAGATTGTACCACAAGTTGAGCCCCCCACATTCCATTATCGTGCCCGTAGGGGCATCTTTTAGTCCGACACTACATTGCTAGGTGAACAACACATAAACGCGAGACCGGGTGAGTGCGTGGGGAACGCCAGAAATGGGGGAATGAAACAGGAGGGGTTGAGAGAAACAGATAAACAGGGAAGGCGAGAATAGGGGAAAGGCCTCTTCTCTATAAAAAAGAACCTGCGCAAGCAAGGACGGCGACGGGGGCCGGCAGAAGGTCAAGGCGGAGTATGGAATTAAAAACACATAAAACCGTAACGGAATCTGCGGGAAATGAACACAGGCACATGGGAAATGAAGAGGGACCCAAAAGTGGGGGAAAAGGATGTATTACCCTTAATACCCAAAGTGGAGATTATATACCCTTACATATACTGTATATATACATACATACACGCACACACATATATGTATATCTCACAATGTATGTACACTGTGTGATGTGTACAGTATACAGATACAAGTCTCCAAATTTCTTTACTTGCACCTACTGTACTGATCCTTCATAGGAGAAAAAATCCATCATGAAGATAAAAATGTGTAACGGAAGTAAGGCGAGTGCACAAAGCCCAGTTGGCTAATCTCTCAGCAATAAAACAAAATGTAACTTTCAAAAACTTTCATTCAATCAAAATCATAAAAATCTAATTCAATTTCAGTGACAAAACGCAAGGAAGTTTCTTTTAGAACGCACGTGTTTGGCACACACACCCTCATTTTTTAAACTAAAGGTTTATGTTTGAAATGCTGGAATTTACAAACGCCCCAAAAACTGGAATTAAAAAAAAATCTCCAGCAATCACTCAAATCAGCTATTAAACCAACCATGTGATTATTTTTTTATGATGGCTCTGGCAGTATGACTATGACTATTTAGTAAATATAGCTTGATTTATAGATTTTCTTAAGTTACAGTTGTTACGTAGAATAAACAATAGGTGCCTGGGTTTCTGAGGAAATAGGAAATACTGACTAGCCTAGTAACTACACATGCATAGACAAAGTATTAGAAGTAAGTATGTAAAAAAAAATAGTATGTACAGTACCTTAGTCTCAGAGAATTAGCTTGACACAGAAAATATATACTGTAACAAATATAATACAGAGATGCTGTCAGATATCTTTTTACTCTTACAAAGCAAACTATACAGTAACATCTTTAACAATCTCGTCATAAATACATTGTTTTTGGATCAGCAAAACCGGAAAATGCTCTTACATATACAGACAGAGCTTGTTTCACAATTCCTTTTTGACTCATCATTGACAGGACACACAACCACTAATTATCTGGAAATCATAGATTGTCTTGCCACGGTATTGTAATCTTGTTTGTACATAATGCAATTGTTTTTATTATGCCAAAGTGATCAAATTGAAACACAAATAACACTTTATATTTAGAGAAATTCGTATAAAGAATTATTAGTATATAAAAAAATATGTAAGTGAATCAGTGAAAATATTATTGAATTTTGTGAAAGATTACAGTGAACAAAATTGACCACAATAAAAAAATTGCACATTTACAGCCATAGGGTGTAGTGCAGAGAGAAGCTGGTGAGCGAGGAGCGGGGATAGAGGACTTTTGGCACATGTGGATTTTATACTGGTGAGGGATGTCCAAGAGGAAACAGGGATGAATAGTGCACAATAAGCAAGGGAGTGCATATGCAGAAAGAGAGGAGGAGATATAGTGCAAGTAATTTGTTACCGGCCAACAAAAACAGGAAACACCATTATGACAGATGGAATACCTCAGATTGACACCAATCCCTGGCAATCTTCGCATTCGCGGACCTGCTCCAGGCCCTCTGGAACCTTGATATTACCGTCCTCTGCATTTTTTGGAGGCAGATCCTGCGGCCGAGGGTATTCATGTAAACTAGTTGCTCCATTCGAGTTCGAGTCCACAGACATCCATATTTGCTTCTTATATATGGCAAGGGTGATTTACACAACTCCCTGCTCCTTGACAAAGAACCTCTGTATGTGCATTTCTGTTATGGAAGAGATGTGAATCCCTGGTGACTGACTCTCTACTGTGCCTTCATCCAGACCTATTCGGAGGGTTTTTGGTGACCCAGTGAGGGGTATTTTTCTCTGCCTCCACAATCAGATTAGTACGGTGCATATGCACTGTTGGGATATGCTCTATTGAATTCCGAACCAAGCTGCTGAGATGGGTTGGACTTAACTCTGGCTCTGAGGGCCATATTCTGGGCAGGGCCTATCGAGTGTCATGGTGAGCTGCCTTGCCGACATGGTTCCAACCGACTCTCGTGAATAACGTATGGGGCCTGGATTAGCGAGAATGTTTAAATGTGAGGAGTCGAGAAAAGAACATCTCACAAAACTTCCCACATTTTTTTACCACACCCATCCTCCCAGTTCCCCTTGAGGGCACCACAAACAGCTGAAGAGCCCATGCAGTTAGGCTGGTATGAGGTTGTCTTGACGAAGATGGAGAAGCGCATCAGCGAGACATAGAGTATCAACACGTCTGCTGCTTTCTACAGGGATAGGGGCTGTAGCAATGTGAGAGGTTCAAATATATGGAGACCGATTTGGGTCTAAAATGTATCTTGGCTTTATTGAGCCTGTTCCTTTATCCAGGTAAAACATACAAAACAACAAAATAGTAAAACCCCTTATCCCTTCCTCGGTAGTACCTTAAGTGCAGGTGGCCCTCCATGTCGTGTTGCTCTGGCAGGTTCTGGTCCTCTGTGTCCAGGAACATGGTCACTGGGTGGTCTGGATGTCTTGATCTTCAGTACAACCTGTGGGTCAAGGATGTGCCTGTGTGCGGCTTTTCTACTTTCCTGGTTCAGCCCAATTGTGATACTAGGAGAGTCAGGAATTCTCCCCCTGTTTCCAAACAGGAGGCTTTGTCTTAAGCTCTAATGTCACCAGGTGGAGTCTAGTTAATTGCCTGTCTGCAATAACCAGCTCCATGCTGGATTAGAGGCAGTTTCTCTCAAACAGTGTATAAGTACCTATTACATACCTGTTTGAGGGAAGCTTGGGCTTACCATGGCCGAGCCCATCCTTCACTCTCTCACTCAAGATATTTTTCGACGCTTAGATGAGAGTGAATGGGAACGAAAACTCTCAGTTCGCTGGGGAATTGGCGCCCTTTCATCCAGGTTATTCGTGTCTCCTCCAGAAGGTCGCTTGAAATCAGCCCTCCTCAATCACCACGAGGGTGGGCTTTTTCCAAGTAAAGTCTTCCTACTGACGGGTTGTCATGAGATTTCCCCTGCCGTCCGGGGCGATCCCGCTTGTAGGCAGAATGTATGGTGACAGTCGCAGAGCGTTTGACGCATCATAGATTTCTCTCAACATTCTTTCCATGGTCCATTTTAACAGTTACGGAGGCCTATGCAGTAAGCGTTCATAAAAAAAATTTCCGGGCCATTATATCGCTGTTTTCGGAGAGCGTTGCTATCACGGTTTTCAGAAAGCCTTTATTCCTGTCATATGGAAAATATAAACAAGGGCGAGTTCCGCCACCCGATAGGATCGATCTTTGAAAGGCAAATCTGGCGATTTGTTTCTGCTGCAGACAGACATTACAGTTAGAGAGAGCCCACCTCTCCCGCGAAAATCTCGACCGAAATTTATGTTTTTGTTAATATACACTGTTATTCCTAGTTAGTGAGCACGGGGTCTCCGGATCAGAACCCCGTGATTTGAGGTCTGAGGACCCCGTGCTTCCTGAGGATCAGGCCTTTATGGGAATGACCGGATTCTCTCCTAGGCATTAATGTTCGCACGTGATCGAGGACTCTCCACTTCATCAGGAGAAGACCCGGCACCCCATAATGGGGCCTTATCTCGAGGGAAGCAGGGGGGTCCCCAGACTCAAAAACAATGCGGTTCTCTCCTGGATGACACCCTACTAATCTACTAGTAGGAAAGTCAAAAATGTATTATAAAAATATTTAGAGTAGCCACCAAGAACACCCCCAAACTCCGAGCTCCGCCCCATGCACTGTAAACACCATGATTATTTTAAACACCACAGGATTAAAAAACTCCAGGCCCACGGGGGCGTCCCACAGTGGTTCTGAATGGGTGGTCTGCCGATCCCCACAGTGTACCTGGAGGGTACCGCATGACGTGTCTCGGGGGCCTCCGGTGGTCCCTACGCCCGTAGGTGCCGGTTGGCCTATAGGTGGCACCTGAGGGCCCAATAGGTCCACGGGTTGTCAGATCCTGCGTGGTGCTTCAGGGGGGTCCCAAAAGCTCATCCCCACAGGTGTCTGTGGCCCCGGGTCGGTTTCGTCCCCAGCAGTCTGGGGGCCCTAGCGCATGGTTCCCATGGGGGCTAGGGACGCCCCTAGAAAAGGCACATAAAAATCTAACGGCCGAACAAGTACCCTGAAAATGAAAAGTTCTGAGCGTGCACACACCCACAGAGCTGTGGGCCCCCGGTTCTTACGTCCCAGCCAATGTTCCCCCCCCTGTGGGTCTGTAGAATTGTATCCTAATCCCCCCAATACAAAAACCTGAACAAACAAACACAATACGTACAGTAAATGGGCAAAAATCACCTATTATGCCAGAATATGGATAATAGATATTTGCCATCATTATAAACAACACCAACAGGTAAACCCATCGCCAGCATAAATAAATGTAAATAAGTACATGTCTACTAACTAAACGACCAACTTTGATAGGGCTGATCCCTCATCAGGATACTACTCAGGTGTCCCTTTCACATCCTGTCCAGAAAGCAATCACATAACCCATACATAATATATACATATAATGGGCCCCAATAACCTTTAACACCTTAGTGGTTAATAACCGCAGTATAAGTATTAACGGCGGTTAACCCCCCTTCCCCCTACAAACCGGAGTGGCCTAACCACCACCAACCGACCCCTAGACCTATCCTGTAGCCCATGAGAGTAGTACGGGGCTTACATCATACATAAGAAGCCAAGGGTGTTATAATTATGGGCTATGGGCATGTATAACACTTATAGCACTACAATGGGCACCCTAAACAAAACTACATTAATGCCCAAAGACACATAATACAAACATATTAAAAAACCACCGAAACACCCCAATTCAATAAAAAACACTAGCAAGGCTAATGCCAATTTGCAATTGAATAAAAGCACTAGCTCAACTCAACAAGGAATGCATAAACTGAATCCAAAAGAAATTTATGAATAAAACAACAATGAATTAATGTAAACATAACCAATCAAACCAATAATTAATAAAACATTAATTACATTTGATCCAGTACCAACCAAGAATTAATTATGAAAAAATATTGGACAACAAACCATTAAATAAAGCATTACCCATACCCACAAGACATCATTAAGTTAAAAAACAAACAATCAACGCGCAAAAAATAAATCAAATAGGAGCAAATGATCAATAATTACTGTCCACATAATAAACAAACATATAAAAAAATCACATCAATACAAACAAGTAATCATAAAAACAAACTTCATTGCCTAATAATGTAATTATCTTTACCCTAAGCTGGTAGCAGATAAACCAATATCAGTCAATGTGAACAAAAAACAAAACACCATCCAATGGAAACAACAACCAAAAAAAAAAATACATTTCCAACACATGCACATAACAGCACCGACATCGGTGCTTTATTGCACTAATCACGAGCGGCACAGCCGAGATCTTCGCCCAGCTGCTCGCAGCTAAATAAAACAAAAAAATAACCGCGGCGCCGCCGCGTTCACCCCACGCACCCCCTCATCCACCTTTGCGCGCAATTTAAATCCTCTTCCCGACCCCGTTACCCGGCTCCTGCTCTGCCCTCTGCATTCTTCCCGCACCCCCGCTTACCTTCATTTGATCTCCAGGGGTGTCGTGGGGAAGCCAGGGGAAGCCGGGGGAAGCCGGGGAAGCCGGGCGCGCATGTTACTGTGAACGTCACAGTGCGACCGCCACGCGCCGCCGGCGGTCTACCGCTTCCAGCCGCATGGAGCCGGCGGGCTTTTGCTTCAATAAGCAATGTCGCTACTGTATATGTATTACCTTTAGAAGCGTTGGCCCTCCGACTCCCGGGGAAACTGGAAGCTCACGTACCGAGAAGGCCTTCCACAAACTGCATCCATGAATCCACCATGAAGATCCGGAATCTGCAGGCTGAACTGATACCACGTCGACGCTGGCCATCTGTGTGTGGACGAGACTCTGAGCGTTCGTTTAGACCATGAGATTTCTAGCAGGCCAGCAGGTAGCAGGACTTAGGCTGCCTCACGACCACACACTCCAGTTCAATGTGCCCAGACTGATTGGAGCCTTCTGCTCATGCTGTGAGCTTACCATCTGAGGACATGATTCCGGAGGCAGACAGATGCGTGTTTGATATTTATTCACACATGCTGTTGTAAATTACTTAGTTTTGTGAAAGTGTGCCTTCCCCCCACCCCTGTCCATTCCCCTTCTATTTCATTAAATATACATTGTACGATATGGAGGTGAGCATTCCTGTTATATATAGTTTGGTGAAAAACCTATCCTTACAGTGCATCATAATTTGGAAAGTCAGTATAACCAACCCACACTGGAGGAGACCTACTAAGGTCGAAACAGCTGTCTATGGGTGGGTTTAGTGGCTATGCATCTTAACCACAGGCTGTGCAAAAAAAGCTGTGAAATTCAGCAAGTTTTAGCCTATAGGGGACCACATTAAATGGGTTTTGAAGCAAAAGGTGGCTGGTGCTCATTTGCATGTAATTTCCCAGAATCCATCCTTGCTGCAGTGGAAGTGCTGTGTGCTAATGGTGAAAGGGGGTGGAATGACCTGCCTAAGACCATAAAGATTGAATAAAAATGGCGTTAAAATCAGAGAATGTGTTCAACGCCACGTGACTGTGATTCATTGTACATTAACCAGAGGAGTTAAGTAGTGTGTACATATGGAGATCCTATATGGATATTTAGGATCTGGGCTATGTCTTTTGATTCTAATATATAGCACTGCTTCCTCCAACACTCTGGGAGATCTTGCTAAAGCTACAGGTGTCATGCGTGCTTGTTACCTTGAGGGTTCAGGAGATGCAAAGGGTCCGCGTAGTATGGGTGAAACAGGACAGGCTCTGGTGATTCTTCCAGGCTCTTCTCAATGTTGTTCAGCGCCCTCCTCCAGTCATGCAGTCTCCAAGTGTACTGGAGGAGACAGTCCCCACCATGACAGTCTTCCAAGCACTACCTCTACCCAATAGACTGTAACTTAGAGAGGTATATTAAGCAGGATTCCTTTATATGAGGCAGCCACCTGGTATCTGGATGGTACTCTGACATCTCTCAAAGATTGAAGCCTTGCAGTCTACTTGGTCTTTTCCCTTCAATCCCCTAAGGGGCTGAGAGCATGTCCCTCTGCCCGGGAGGGACTCAGTCCACTTCTCCTCAGTACCAGACTCACAACAAGACTGACTATAATTTATAGAACACACTTCCTCCCTAAGGCACAAGGAGGGGGGGAACAAGGTCTGCACCATGATGCCTGTTACACAGACCCAGTTTCACTCCTACCCCTGCCACTCAGAAGAAGGCAGCATGATTGGGGGGAGGGGGAGGGGGGTTGTAAGCGTAAACCACCATGATAATAACCAGGTAAGAGGGGATGGGAGAGGAAGGGGTTAAGGGAACCATCTCGCTACTGCCATGACAAGAGTGCTGGACAGGAAGGAAATGCAGAACAAAAAAACCACGAGATAAAGAACCCCTATGTTGGGTAGCACCTCGGCGCTAAAGATACTGTCTGTAAATATACACAGAGAAAAGGAAACCTAGTTTACAAGCACTCTCATACAGACTAAATGTATAGTGACATCATTTTAAAATATTTTATATAAAACGATGCACTAAACACAAATGGGCTTTAAAATGCAGAGAAGTGTCAACCCAGCACTGACTGTGATCATTAGTAACTTTAACCAGAGGTAGTTAAGTAGTGGTACATCATGAGATCCTATAGGGATACTTAGGATCTGTGGCTATGTATATAGCCTCCTTTATTGTGGAGATAGGTCTCCGTGAGTTGTAACCACCATACACTAAATGTCCATCCAAATTAAATGTATATCTCAGAGTGTATACACTTTTTGCGGATTTGCTGAATCTGATGGTGACACAGTTATCTACCTTTGCAATACAAATTATATTCATGTGTTACATACTTACCTGCCCTGTTATTATAGTGTTAAGATAGCCCAGAATTCAATAGGCAACATATAGCTCCTTTTTGGTCTTTTCAACCCCACCTCCACCCTTTATTTTAATTCGCCATATAACACAGGATTTCACTATGAGAGACCATTTAGTTTTAGATTGAGGTTTTTCCTAACAAAACCAAAGATAAGCCTGACATGCCTGCTAGCTATAGGAATGACGTGTCCCAGAAAAATATGCCCTGTGACCAGCCATGGCTACACAAACACACACACAACACACACACACACACACAAACACACACACAACACACACACACACACACCCACACACACACACACACACACACACACACACTAAAAAGAAGACATTAGGTGGCATTAATCGATATAAATATAAAAATTGTATGTGCAAATATAAATGTGAAAGCAAATATACAGTATGTGCCAAAAATTGTTGAATGTATGTTACAGATATAATATATCAGTGATGAACAAAAATGCAAGATAAATGTGAATTGACACAAGATAAAATTAATAAATATAGTGCAAATCAGTCCCAGTGATATAGGTGCAGTCCAATAAGGAAGAAGTCCAAAAACAGATGATCTGTGTAGTTAAGGAGACTTAACTGCTGCTTCTGATAGTGATGACCACATCACAGAGATAGATCTAAAAATAGAGAAGGAACAGGAAGTTCAAGATCCATAGCCTGACTCAGTTCAAAATGAATTTTTACAGGATGGCAGGTTCCCTTGGAAAAAGAATCACAAAGATCAATGACCTGCCATCCTGTAAAAAGCCCAATTAATTGTTCAACTGCACATGTAGTGTATCTACTATCATGTGGGATTCAAAACATTGGGTGGACTAAATATCCTGTATTTGTGAGGTCTCTCAAACACAGACTACAGGGACTATTGTGAAAGGGGTTCTCACAGTGTCCATAAACATTTTCTATCAGTTCACTCGAAACATCCTACTAGTTTCTGCATTATGGGACTGGAGCATATCCCTGAATCCAAACATTGAGCAGATAGATTCAGATTGCTATGTATTAGAGAGTCATTCTGGATCTGTAATATGGGAATACACACTTATCTAGTCTTAATGAGTGCATAGATACGAGTACAGTATATTGGTGTATTAAGGAGGAAATACTGGTGCACAGCCAATGGAGTGTGTCACCAAAACAGTGAATAAAAAATATTTCTTTATAAAGAAATATTTTATATTCACTCTTTTGGTGACCCACTCCGTTGGCTGTGCTTCAGTTTTTCCTCCTTATTCAATGCAAGCAATTCTACTTGGCTGCACGCAAACCAGGACACAAGGATTGGGGCATATATGTGAATACGATTGACTTTTCATTTTTACATCATTGTATGCTGTAAGTCCAGGGACCATCTCAATGAGGATTTGACAGGGGTTATTACCACTAGTCTCTACCTTCAGGGATCATTTGGCCCTTCTGGGGACTTCTCATCATTATATACCTCACTAGCCCCATTTCCAACATATTCCTGAATCACATTATAATATGAATTGTATGGATCCAGCACTGGTGCGCATTAATCATTAACTGTTTCTCCAGTATATTGGTGTAGAATTCTATGCACTAATATCTTCTGAATTAATCGTTTTTCCAATCTAGCGCTATCATTTATCATTCATTATGATTAACATTTAGTATTTTTATTTTATATTTTCATTTTTGTTGACACTCATTGACGCTAATTGTTGATAGTGTTAACACAATGTAGTGTATTGCATATTGCTGTCTAATTGTATGTAGAGGGTTTTTTGTGTTCATCGTTTCTTAGCAACGATGGATATCTAAACCCAGACTTTCAGCAACCTATCATACCTCTAATCAAGTCACGTTCATGACAAAATGCATAAGGTCATGTTCTCTGATGCCGAGCGCACGCCAATGCGGAAGTGATTGACTTGAGGTGGTTCACTAACTTTTCAAACATCCAACGGCATTTACAGATGCAGCGGCCATTATTCGATAATTTCTCGGTGCCGTTTCCGTAAAGTCTACTGTTTTCCACGTGCTTTTCACTCGTTGATCTTCCGTGAAGGCTGTTAATCATACACCTGTTTACCGTTGTTCATTTCCGTGATTAATGTGATTGTGATTTGTTTGGGTGCAGTTCTGTGTGTTTCTGCCAGGTGGCAAAAGTGAATCCCTTTGCACAGGGCAACCAGTGAATTGTGTGTAGTCAATTTGCAGGTGTTTAAAAACTAGATAAAAAGAGTGGCCATTATCAAATTTAGGCATTTCATAATTAAAATCTCCACAGTTTACACAATGCTTGTCCCGTTATTCTACATTGCTATCCTTGCACTTGGTGAATGGACATCATGGAATTCATGTCAAATCCTTATACCAAACCACAATGTAGTTACAGATTTCTCATATTTTCTGCAATTAATGCTGGAACAGATAAGAAGGCAACTTTAGCAGAGATATACGACTATATAATTGAAAAATATGAATTCTTCACATTTTCACCAGACCAACGTGGCTGGAAGCATGCGATAAGGCAAACTTTAACTAATGAGGATTGATTTTTTCGCACCGCCCCTCCTCCGGGAGATACAGTACAAGAGGATATTGGTCTGTGCTACCAGCTTTTGCCGGTATGTTTGCTCATGGCGACTTCAAAAGAAGATAGGTCTGGTTTCATCCTTTTAAGATTAGTAAAGGACATACTTTCCGACCCTGCAATGTACAGGTACCAACACCGGCTTCCCAATACTATTGCAATAACGGGCTGACCGTGACTGAAAACCTGGTGAACCGCAATCCTTGCTACCTGGCCCCGCCTGATTACCAGCTTCAGCAGGCACCTGTCAACTATAATGCTGATTACATGAGTGATCCTGGCTGTTAAGCACAATGCTGTAACCCCTGATATTGGGTCATATCCACCCGGTTGGCAAGGTATATAATGAAGATAAATATAATGCAGACTACATGAGTGACCACAGCTTGTACGCACAATACACCTCAGACATTGGCTCATTTCCACCCCTGGGGGGGTGCAAGATTGTCTGGGATGGGGCAGTTGTAGAGGTCCTGTGCTCTCCCCGCAGGCATTTAAATTAAATGCCGGGGGTTCGCGCGAAGTCTCCATAATACACTTACCATACCTTCCCTTCCAGCAACCCGTCGTCATGGTAACCCGGTGTCAAATTACCATGGCAACGTGACGTCACATGACCATGCGCATCATTTGACGCCGGGGTTGAGCGGGGGGGGGAGGGGCGAGGCACCAAGGATAGCAGCCTGGTATAGTGTACTGTATGCCTGCCATAGCCCGTCAATGCTTGTACACATGCACACTAGAGCATGACTTGACCCATGTGCACTACCAGAATTTATAGCATAATTTTTTTTTTCCAGAAAAGAAACTTTGAAATCGAGCGTCAAAAGTTAAGGATGACATTCAATGGAACTGTAATATCATTTTTTTTAAACGTTACCTTTTTTACTTTTATACAGTCAGTATTACGAGTTTCACGCTTTAAAAACTTTGCCACGCTACAGTATTATTTTGGACAACAAACTATGCCCTGTGATTCAATTACATGTCATAACCTGTAATAACATTTCACACCAAGATGTTTATTTATTTTATTTCACTTCATGGTTAATGGAAAACATTAATGGAAAAAAGCATTTTCTCATATTTAATCAATTTTAAGATTTAGAAAATAACTACATTTGCAACCAGTTTAAACAGTTGTTTTCTAATCCTTCACGATCATCCATGCAGTACTGTAAGACAGACCAATTGAGTTGCATCTCATCCCCCACCCCCACAAAACAAAGGCATGAGACTAGCTATCAACACATCCCCCCGAGCTATGAGAAATTACCTTTAACAGAGAAAGTCTAAGGCAGTTTCATGATTTGTCTGCTGGTATAGAAATGCACATTTCCTGGTTCCTCACGCATGAGCATTGTGAACTAGTATACAATAGAAAGCCTTCACTGCCAATCGGACTTACTGTAGAAATCCAACGGGAAACGTGGCATTCCCATTACGCTCTAAGAGAACGGGCAAAACGCTGCTAATATGGTCAATATAGTTGTTTGCATTTTTGTACAGTCAGTATGTCGTTACAGAAACTCATTATTCCTTGTACTAATTCCTACTTTTTGTATGTTTAACAACCTTTCTGATATGATCCTGTAGTGCACACTACACCAGTTCTATAAGGTTCAAAGATGGTGATATGGAATAGGAGGGGGAAAAATGCGAGTTAGTTGAACAGATAAAAACAGTTTAAAACAATAAGAAAAAGTTAATGTACAATGGAGCACTTATTCTGGTGGTATCTTAACCCAGTTGATACCTACCGCTTTCAAGGATATAGGAAGTAGAGGCGGTATATTTAGGGTCATTGTCCTGGAAGAACCGGTGACCACCAGATGGGAAATCATGCTTAATGTATTTATACGTGTGACTATTTGCTCTTGGAAAAATACTTTGCCCATGATTCCTGGAAAAAGAGAACAAAAATAATGCTAAAACTGAACATTGGGGTACAGAATACACTACAGTTGTACTGTACAATGCATAAGGCTACAGCATGTGACTGTGCATTATTTTACCCTCAAATATGATTAAGTAACCTGGTCCACATCTAGAGATTGCAACCCACACATATATCTTCACTGGGTGCTTGGGACGTGGCTTCAGAAATAGGCGTCCTATTTTATGGAATACAAAAGTGGAAAATCTCTCAAGAGCTACAGATGTCTCGTCAGAAAAGATGACATCCTGCTTGGTCCACACTTTATACCTTGTTGGGATCCCTTATCATTGGATACGCTCTGTAATGAAAAGGAAAAATTGTACAGGTACAGTAAAACCACACGTTTACCTACAGTACAGTAGTGTACAGTACAACACTTTACCTGGACCATCCTAACTAAGGCACAGTAATTACAGTATCAACCCTGTTCTGTCACTCTGTTCTGTAACTTTTCATACTACAGTATTGCATTTTACTATACTTTATTACAGTAAGACGCTTACTTGACACTTCTATATTTCCATCTCAATTGGCATCTCATCACCTGATGCTGGTCTCAGATGCTGTGATATTGTGACTGTTCTCTAGAATTGCTGCACATTAGCCTAGCTGATTTCGTCCACCAGACACTTTGCCGTTCAACAGTTTTAAGGAAAAGAGAAGCATTGGAGTAATAAAAGCAGAAAGAGACATTTAAAATATATATTATTTTCTTCTCAAAGTACGGTTGTACAGTAATTGCTTGGGCCTAAAAGAAAACAAGTAAACAAAACATGCTTTTTTGATATGCAAGAAACTTTTAGAGTAATAAAAGCAGAAAGGGAAAAAAAACACATTTTATATTTTCTTCTCAAAGTATGGTAGTACAGTAATTGTTTGGGTCTTAAAAAAGTTCGAAGAAAACATGCAAACAAAAACATGCTTTTGATATGCAAGAAGCTTTTTGAGTAATACAGTAATTGCAGAAGGAAACCAAACATACTTACTCTGTTGTGACTGGGGGACTCCGATTTACACGTTTTGTCTGACCATGGGCATGATAGCTAACAGTGCTTTGTGCTAAATCGAGGCCTGAATTCAGTAACCAGTGTTTGATCTCTAAATTCTGTGTCCTCTCTTGTACATGTACTGTATTCTCATGCTGAGATCCTTTGAAATAACTTTCTTCGGCATCACTGCTTTAGAAAATAAATGAAGCACAGAGGAATGTATATTCAATGTGTATTCGATGTATATTCAATGTGCATTTAATCAACTGAAGTGAAGGCATATTTATAATGTAATGGACCTCGCTTGACAGGTTAAGTACTGTATACGCCCACTTTTAACCCCTACAGCTCGTGTCCATGCCCGGCCAAAAATTCAAATAGGGACACAGTGCATAAAAGGTAACACCAATTGCATAGCCTCCCACACTATGATCTCTATCTGAACGAGCTCTTGAACAGATACTGTATTGTGCATTCTTCCATCTACTTCCATGGATCAACCCCGATTCTATGGACGCAGGAACCTGCTTTCTTCTGCTGTGCCGACCATGAGAAAGCAAAACTCGAATGGCCCAAATCAACAAGGATCAAGTTGTTTGGATGGGCACCAGAAGTGCCCTTGCACCCACCAAAGCCTAAACAGACATCCCGAACTTTTCACTACCATCTCCCACCACCAATTCCAAAACATCCGCCCGCTCTGACCCTTTGTCCACCGATGCTCGTCCGGTGTTATGGATCGGGGGACATGCGCCTCTCAGCGTGTCCCTGTCACTTCAGGCCCCACTGCGGCTAGCTGCCCTGGTTCCCCGCTCCCTCGGTCTCTCACCTCCTCCACGCAGAGCCATTCCTCCGCGGCACACGCCGCATGCCCAGGCACGCGATCGGGGCGCGCGCACAGCAGCCTTACAGAAGGTGCGCGCACCCGATCGTTTTACCAGCCCTCTCGCACCACTGGCTCCGCCCCCCGATGGCTGCAGGTGATTGCTTTGGATTACACCCCTGTCTCCTCCCCTGCTCACTTGGACCTATCCCTGCAAGTACCCAGACAAACCTCTGCTCCACCCCTTGCTTCTATTGGCCCTCCTTCCTTTATAACCCCACTCTGTCCTTTCCTTCCTTGCTCTGCATAGCTTCTCTGTGGCTGTGTGCAGTGTCTATGCCTAGCTCTGTTACCTGTTTCAGCTCTGGTTCCTGTCCCTACCCCTGTTTGGATTCCTTTGGATTGATCTTGGCTCTGTTTGACTATGTGTACCTCGCTACCCCTGGACTCTGCTTTGGACCTCACTACGCTGCTTTCTCCTGCTCCTGACACCTGGCTCTTGGATATTTACTTTCCAACTTCTGGCACCCCGGACTCAGCAAATGTAACGTTAACCCTTTCTCACCAGGCCCGGCAACGCAACTTACTACACTCCGGGCACACCCTCACTGCTGTGGGTGCGTGTTATACCCTTACTCACCTCAGTATTGGGGACTGGCCAGGTCTGTGGGCATACAGGCATTACATCCGGTTAACCCCCAGCTCACCTACTCCAGCACCCATCCACGCTGATGCTCATCCGGAAACACCCAGCTCACCTGCTACAGCACCCATCCATGCCGATGCTCATCCGGAAACCCCCAGCTCACCTGCTCCTGCACCCAGCAATGCCGATGTTAGTCCCGAAGCCCTCAGCTTACCTCTTAAAGCACCAAGCCACACAAATGTTCGTCCGGATGACACCAGCACTCCTTGCCCCAGATCCAGCTCTGTCGCCCACATGCTGGATGTTTTCAGTGGTATCGAAATCACTGAGAACTCAACAGAGCAGTACAGGGACCGAATGGAGACTATAAAAATCTTTAAAATCCAGTACATACTGTAATGTAAAGTTCTAAATGCATTTAAATATATAAAAATGTCTCATTGACATACTATACAGTATACTACAGTATATAGCTACAGTATACTGTAGCACATAAACAGTGTTTTTACTATATACTGTAGATACACAAAGAGCAGTACTACTGTACAACAGATATCTAGCGATTCCACGAGGAAATGCACTGTATTGTATCTTACTGTACAGTAATGAAATTAATTTGCTTTTAGTGCTTAAATAAACTTACAGTACAGTATGTACACTATATTATATAAATCTAGAAAATAAAAGGTTTTTCTACTATTTAAATACACTACCAGCAGTACTGTACTGCTGTATAGCAGATATTTAGTGACTCCGTGAGGAAATGCACTGTATCTTATCTTACTGTACAGTAACAACATGCATGCGCAGTACTGTACTGTACATTCCACACATGCGCAGAAATGTGATGACACACATACTGTATGCATTTCAACAAGGTTCCAATTTAACATAAACGCATGTGCGTAATATACATTTTACATTCGGAAGGAGAGCGATGTTGTATTTTGGTATTATTCATTTGAACTTTTTTGCCTGTACAAATAAAACATTTAATTCGTTATAAATACTTTTTGTTGTGTGTGTTCATATTGTAAATCTTCTACTGTTCGATTAATTTTTGTATGGCTAAAAGCCAAGGAGCCTCAGAAAGAACTTCTTTCCTATGTACTGTATATGAACTCAAATTTTCAATCTTCAAATTACAACACACACACACACACACACACACACACACACAACCACACCACACCACACACACACACACACACACACACACACACACACACACACTTGAATAAAAGACAGGTTGAATTGCAATTAGATTTTTTAAGACAACAACTCACGATCGCCCATTTGAGTTTCTTGATGATATATATTGCAGACACCCCTAAAATGCAAATTTCTGCATTCGATCAAAACACTAGTAAACTCGCGTCTTAACGTGGGAAAATTTCAAGAAATCTCAAACCAACACAGGGTGGGATTTTCATACCACCTCAGGATGCGATCTCCCCAGGCTGCACGGCATTAGATTGTTAAAAGTATTAGTCACAGGAGAGGTCTGACAGCCTCACGGGCTGGCTCGGCTCTCCTAGGAGTTAAAAGTGAGAGTATGGCAAGCCAGAATCACCTGCCCAGTGTAATTCGATACAGGCAGGCTGATTCATACTCTGGTTTAAGTCTATTTTATTTATAACTTTACTAATGGCACGATTACATAAGGTTCTGTGAGTAGGAAAAGTTTTTTCTCACAGTAACGCAATCTCCCTATGCTGCAGGGTTAATTTTGACTGAGAGTACAGATCCACGGTGGGAGTAAAAGTGATAAGATAGAAACTCCGGCAAGCCAGACTCACCTGCCCAGTATTATTTTGCATACAGACAGATTGATTGATACTTCGGATGAGATTTATTATATGTTTATCACAGCTAAGGGTATGCTTCCATGTAGCCGAGTAAGCAGGAGGAATTTTCCCAAAGCAACTGATCTCTTCATGCTGAAAAGTCTGACATTGACTGAGAGCAGAGACCACAGTAGAGGTCTTTTAACTGCACAGGCTTTTTCAGTTTCCCTTAGATAAACAATGATGTTCACCTCTCACAAACACTCAGTACAGCTCAACCCCGTTATAACGCGATCTGTTACAACGTGAATCCGTTTATAATGCGATGAAAGCGTGGCTCCCAATTTTCATATTTATGAATACTTGACAACACAATTATTGGTATCTTAAATACTTTATTGTACAATGCATACAATTGTACATTATTTCTAACGCGATCCGCTTATAACGCGATGTGATTCTTTGGACCCCAAGCACAGCATTATAAGGGGGTTGAGCTGTATTTACAGAGAGCTTTTCCGGTTAGTTAGAATCACCTGTCCAATATTATTCAATATACAGGCAGACTGATTCATACTCCGTTAAATCTATTATCTGTATATTACTGCTACACTCTTTAAATTAATATCAATGCCCTTTGACACTGGCAATCATAGATCTCTCCAGGGCAATACAGATTAACAGATCAGTCAGAACAAACATTTTTTAGTCTTCTGATTTCCCTTGATTTGATAATAGACCTATAAAATTTTATAACTGCTCACAGGAATACAATACATCATTTCCTACTTTAGGAGTGAGCCAGATACTAAGTGGCAAGTTTTCTATCTGAACAATTAAGGTCCTAATTAGCATTGGATATGTTTAATTAGCCTTAGTAAAGGTTTATTATCTATCTGTATTGTTTAGACTGGGATTTCTCCAGTTTAGTTGCAATAGCCAGATACAAATCAGCAACATAACAGCAATCAGCTTTTTGTGTTACAATTAGGCACAATAAGCAAAGTTTATGTTTAAGGTAGCGGTTCTACTGTATAGGGAGACAGTATTGTAGCCATTACTATAATTGATATATTACATATTTGCTAGCCACACACAGACTCTTGAGACTCTCATTTGGATTTTTAAGTTATTTTAACGTTTGAGTGTACAATTTTCACTTTATTCTGTATTAAAAAGTTTTTTTTAAATGTACATAGAGATACCCTATATGTTCAAAGGTTCTGTTCAAGGGAGGTACAAGGGTAAATATATACCCAAAATGTGATGTGATTGATTAATAAACATACACACCACGACCCTGTAGTTGAGATAGGAGTGCTCCCAATAAAAGGATATTTCCCTCCCCTCTCCCTTTTGTGCAAAGGAATACAACCTGTGAAATGATCAGATAATGGCTGCTGCATCTGTACCTCTCCTGAAACCATCTGGCTGGGCAGTCTTGTGGATTTGCGGACGCCTTTACCATCGCAGCTTGAACTGTTGTGTGGATCTTTTCACTGATTGAAAGGGAGTTGTTTTGTACTATGTGGATGTTATCTGTCCTCATGCTTCCTGTTAGCTGGGCATCCTCAACTGCTGTTATTACTCTTTTATAATGCTCCACTTGTGAGTGTATTTCCAGTTAACTGTTATTTTCTCCCCGGTAAATTAATTTTAAACCGAGTCACGCTATGGAGCTTGTTCTTCCCATTCCTTCTCTCTTTACACACACACACACACACACACACACACACACACGCACGCACGCACGCACGCACGCACATACACACACACACACACACGTACACTCCGGTGCAGAGGGGAGCTGCCGGGTTGCCCGCCAGAGCGTTGTGCCAGGAGTGTGGGGGCAGCTATCTTGCTCGCAGCGCATGCGCAGGATGGAGAGTCTGATAGTTGCGGCAGCTATCTTAAAACGACTCAGCAAGACACTACATTGGGACTACTTGTACCAGCATCCTCAGGGGCAGAGAGGAGGAGGATGATATCTTTGGCTTGCAAAGACCCCCCGTCCTGACGGAGGAGGCAAAGGTGCAAGTAGTGTCCAGGGAGCAGTGGTTCCCTGGAATAGGCCTAGTCTTCCCCGTAGGCCCCAGCTAGGCCCTGAGTCACCATAGCTGAGAATTGCTGGGAAGGCCCCAGATAGGGACGCTTCCCCATTAGTACACAGGGGTACTCTGGCACCGGTGACCGGACAGCCACACAGTGTACTGTGGTCTGGGACCAGGCCACAGGACTACAGTGACATTAGGTGAGACCCTCCAACTGGAACTCGCTTCACGAGGCGGATCGGGACACATAAGGAACGAGGGGATTGTTGTGGGAGGCCCCACATTGTGGGACCGGACTGATCCTTTGACCAACAGTGGTACCTGGGTGCCCAGGGAGGTTTTAAGTGCACCAACGATCCACATAGGGTTAGCGCTACCTCACACATTGGGGGGGACTGTTTGTCACGGGAGACCAGCACTTTTAATACCAAATTACCCGGATCCTTTGATTGAACAAAGAAAGAGATAAAATAAATTGTGATTTATTTACAGAATGAACATACACAGCTTAGTTTACAAAAAACACTTGAAATACACTTACTGGGATGGGGTAAACGAAATCTTCTATTCCTGGAAGGAAATCCTTAGAAATAGTCTATAGGCACAATTTTCCAGGAGCTGGAGTTGTGCGCAAACAGAGCCAAAAACAGTCTTTGGATTGTGGCGCCTCTCGCAACCACTTATTCTCCTCCAAAGCTGCTTACTTCGTTCTACCGCCGTTGAATTGGTTCTGGATTTCTTAGTTCTTACGAACTCTTGATTTGGGTTACGATGGTATAAAGTTTAAAATCCAGCTTAGGTGAATCCTTCACTGCATGATGAATCTGACTCCCGATCAGCTGCAGGGATTCTTATGCAGTAAAAAATCTAACCTCTGCAGCCAATCTCGTTCGTGGGAATAATATTCCCACCTATCTCAGAGTTGCCCATACTTGGCAAAACCTGGCTTCCTCGCACCTTTGCAGCTTAGCATACAGACCCATCCCCCTTACCTGGTGAAATTTTGTCTGAGCTGGCTGGACATCTGGGCCATTTGCCCGGACATTTACTAAGATGGGGATACTTTTATTACCTCTCCCCACTTCATACTTTAGTCGGCTAAATCTTTTCAACTACGGACTTTTTCAGACACTGTGGAACCAAACGAGAGGGGTGTCTTAGAAGTTCGAGTTACATATGCATTGCTCCCCTCACAGGAATTTCCTGCTGTACACTTCTAAAGTACTGTAATTAAAACTTAAGTGTTTTCCTCTGTTCTGGCCGCCTGAATGAAAATCCCCTTACGCCTATAATGTTGGAACAATTAAAATAAGGGGACTTTCATTCATCAATTTTTAATATAACTTTATAATAATTGCGCTATAACCTTTTTCATGATTTTACCCCACCAGCACTCACAACAAATCTCAGCGCGCTCTAGGACCTTCCTAGCAGAAGTTAGCATGTGCTGTGCTGTGGGCTGCTGAGTTTTAAATTTTTTTTTCCTTTGCGCGGTTACAGGGAAACAGTGCTATAGAAATACATTTCATAGTTGTGTAACAGGTATTCCACCCCACCCAATCGCAGATACAATGTGGGTGCGGAGAACATACAGTGTTACCAGCTGCGGTGCGTTACCTGTTGGCTCACAGGAGGGATGAGATTCCGCCACGGGGAACCTGGGGCAATTATAGTATGAGTAACCCTGTACTCAGGGCAGCGCCTCCACCTGCGATGGTTCCTAGCAGAGCAGGAATTGGTCATATAAATAAATAACCAGCACAACGTATGTAAACAATCAGTGACTTTACTTGTGAGCATAGAAACGTACGTGCATGTAACATCAACAGGTGTCCCTCCCTAGAGGAGACACTAACTACTGCGTCTCGCCGGACGCTAACACTCTTGCGCCACGGTGGACGCCAACACTTCACGTGCCACGGCGGATGCCAACACTCCACGTGCCACGGCGGACGCCAGCACTTCACGCGCCACGGCGGACGCCAGCACTTCACGCGCCACGGCGGACGCCAACACTTCACTAACCCTTCACCGGATGATCCCACCCCGTGTCCAGTAACCCCACACAATGTCCCACACTACCAAGTCATATAAATGTGTGTGTGACTGCGCAGCCACTATTTAAAGCTAATAGGATTGTTGGTGCACTTGTAGAGTTAGAGTACCTGCTGAGCACTCCAGTGCTCAGATCCGCCACCGCTTCGAAAAGGATCAGACGAGCTCCTACACTATATCCAGGATCCACCCGCGGGGTGATCCGTCAGGGGCGATCCCACCCTGAAGATAGTCCAGCTCTCTTTAATGACAGAGACTTGAGCCCAAGTCTCTCAGCAGGAAGCGCCGTGTTCACTGTGTCCCTAACTAACAAATAACTAATGGGGCAGGGTGCCTAACCTAGGGCCTGTCCCTACAACACTCAGCTACTGTGACTCAGGGCTATCTGGGGCCTAGGGGGATGCTGGCCTAGTGCAGGGAGTCACTGACTCCTGCACCCTACCTCCTTCCCCTAGCTGCTCCGGTCACCAACTCCCCAACGTGCTGCAAGCCCGTGAAAATTTATCAATCCCTCTGCAGGGAGATGCTACAGCCCTATTGGCTCCCTGGTGTCATGTTGCTCTGCCCCCTGTGCACCCTGGGGGTGGACTGCCCTTCCCTGCACATGCGTGACCTCTATGTGTCCTGCCGCGCTATCAGGCTCCTGCGCACGTGCAATAGTGATACCAATGGCGGTGCCCTGCCCACGAACCGCCGAGACCCTCGCGACGCGACCGCGGCCCTAGTAATGGCCCGATCGCGTCCTCGGCAACCGGCCCGCTCGCGTCCCCGGCAACCCGGCCACATCCACCTGAGAGGCGCGCGATGCAAGCGTATGCCCCCGCACTTCACCGGCTGCCCCGTGAGTACCCACAGGGGCTCTGAGCCCTGACTGGAGACATGGCTACATCCTCCCCCTGGTAAAAACCCCAACGTCCTCGCTTGGGACACAACTCAACCATGTACAGAAATTATATAATAAAAATGCATTTCAAATATAACTTAGCACTTTGCATGACTCTAAACTATATTGCACAATTCTGTGAGCATCACAATCACAGATTGGATCTTGCTCCGAGACCACTGCTGAGCCTCATAATGGGGTGCCCAAATTTGATCATAGGTTACCCGAGTTGGAGGGTACCTGATTCTTTGGCTCCTGCGGAGCTGTTCTTCTGCAACTCCCTCGGGGGAGTAATAAACACAGTCCTGAGGCTCAGCCTCTTCCCTTGAGGGGAGAAATGTCTCTGAACAGTCTCTGTTAGGCACAAAGCACGGGCTCTGTGGATCCAAAGGCTGGCCTGTTGGTGCCACCTTAGTAGGCTTGACCTACGGGGCCCTTTACCCGTAGCTCCTCCAGGAGATGCCCCTTCTGTGGCGTAGTCCCTTTGAGAGGGTCCTTCCATAGGATCTTCAGGAGTTTCAGAGTGGGTCTCGTTATGGACAGTCTCTTGACCCATCTCTGATAAGTCGGGCTCACCGTTGAGCGGTGTGGCCTGTATCTCTGTTTCCTCATCTCCCACTTGTGGGATGGGGAGAAGATGATTACGGTGCCATACCTTTACCCGGCCTTCAGTGTCTTTGATGCGATAGACCAGGAGGACAGGCATCTGAGATTCTATTTCATATACCCCGTCTCTCCATCGGTCGGCCAGTTTGTGTTTTCCCGGGACTCCCAGATTTCGAAGCAGAACAGCGTCCCCAGGACGAACTTCCCGATATTTGACCTTATGGTCGTATCGCCTTTTATTTCCAGCGTTCAGCTTAGCTGTAGACTTCTCAGCCTGTTGATAAGCTTGCTGTAAACTGTCTTTAAGTCTTTGCACGTATTTGAAATGGGTAGCATTGTGTATCCCATCCGTCGAGACTCTAAGATGTACATCCACTGGCAGTCTCGCCTCTCGCCCAAACATGAGGAAGTATGGGGAGAATCCAGTTGACTCGTGTCTGGTACAGTTGTACGCATGCACCAGGGCCTCCACGTGTCGACTCCATTCAGTTTTCTGAGCACTCTGCAGAGTTCCGAGCATGTCCAGTAAGGTTCGATTAAATCGTTCTGGCAGGGCATCTCCTTCAGGGTGATATGGGGTCGTTCGTGATTTGGCGATGTTCAGCATTTTGAGCAGTTCTCGGATCAACGTGCTCTCTAAGTCCCGACCTTGGTCGGAGTGAAGGCGGTTGGGAAGACCGTAGTGCACAAAGTACTTCTCCCATAATATTTTTGCCACTGTGATGGCTTTCTAATCTTTCGTAGGGAAGGCCTGGGTGTACCGTGTATAATGGTCCGTGATGACCAGCACGTTGCATATTCCCCGGCTATTGGGCTCAATGCACAGAAAGTCAAGACACACAAGGTCCATGGGGCCAGAACTCTTCAGATGGCCCATGGGAGCTGCTCTGGTGGGCAGGGTCTTGCGCTGTATACACCTAGTACAATGGCGACAGTGTCGTTCTACGGCCTTTCGCATCTTGGGCCAGAAAAAGCAGTCTCTGACCAACCCAAAGGTCTTCTCTATACCGAGATGTCCATGCTCATCATGTAGGGACTTCAACACCATGTATTGCAAGTTCTTAGGAAGGACTAGTTGTCGCCTATCCGGGTGGTTGTGGTACTGCACCACCCTATAGAGTAAACAGTTGTCTATTTCGAATTTATCCATTTCCCGTAGGAGCAAGGCCACCAAGTCATTGGGAGCCCGCTTCATAAGAGCTGGGTTCTTTCTTTCAACGGCTTGCCTAATCTCATATTTGGTAGTCCACCAGATCTTTCCACCGCAACACTTTGTCAGGCGTTATGTTCATCCCTTTTGGATTGCAGTAGGCGGCTGGTACAGCCTGCGACTGGCATCCTAAGGAATCTGCAACCTTTAATTCTGAAAAGGCCACTTGATCGTTGATGATGGCAGCAGTGCTACATATAGCGCGCACCCCTGGTCCCGGGAGTTCTTCCCATTCCTCATCATCTGGAGTAGCACTTAGCCCGGGTCATCTGGATAGAGCGTCAGCCCCTACATTCAAAGGTCCCGGCTTATACTTCAGGGAGAAGCGGTAGTTGTTTAGGGCTGCCAGCCATCGGTGTCCGGCGGCGTCCAATTTGGCCAAGATAGTGACGTACGCGAGGGGATTGTTATCCGTCCTTACCTTGAACGTAACACCGTACAGGTAATCGGGGAGCTTCTCGGTGATCACCCACTTGAGAGCCAGGAACTCCAACTTGTGGACGGGGTATCTCTGTTCACTGGGCGTCAGACTGCGGCTGATGTAGGCTACAGGCCAAAGACCCTCGGGGTGCTTCTGGTGCAGGACGGCACCCAGTCCATTGAGACTGGCATCCACATGCAGAACGTATGGCTGTTCGGGATCAGCATACGCAAGCACCGGCGATTCGTTCAGACATTTCTTCAATTTCAGGAAGGCCTGCTCACACTCAGACGTCCATTTATCACCAAACGGTTGGCGGGTCGATATAGCCTTCCTTACGGTCTCTTCGGGGTATATCTTCAACAGATTGTTCAGGGGTTTAGCTCTACTAAAGTACCCTTCCACAAAGCGACTGTAATACCCACAGAACCCCAAGAAGGATCGTAGTTCTGTGACATTTTCGGGACGCGGCAAGTTCACGACCGCTTCTACTTTGGCAGGGTCGGTGGCGATCCCTTGAGCAGACACGATGTGCCCCACGTAGGTCACTGAGGTGTGACAAAACCGACACTGTCTAGGGACAACTTCAACCCTTCCTTCCCCAGACGATCTATCACTTTAAGCAGCCTGTCTTCATGCTCTTCCAGAGTTCTTCTGAAGACAATGATGTTGTCCAGGTAGACGAGACAATCCCGGGAGTTCATGTCCCTGATAGTCTTCTCCATCAGTCGTTGGAAGGTAGCAAGGGCCCCACATATGCCTTGGGACATACGTGTAAATTGGTAGGACCCCAGAGGACAGACGAAGGCTGTTTTCTCCTGATCCTCTGCATTCATAGGTACCTGATAGTACCCGGATCGTAGATCGAGCACGCTGAACCATTGGCTTCCGTTCAGAGCATTCAGGATCTCTTCAACGCGAGGGAGGTTGTACTGATCCGGTATTGTACGATTGTTCAGGGTTCGATAGTCGACACACAGTCGTACGGATCCGTTTTTTTTCCTCACCACCACTATGGGTGACGCGTAGGGGCCCCGAGACTCCGTCAAAATTCCAGCGGTCTCCATTTCCTGTATGGCGTTCCTCACGTCATCCACGTCCCACGGGGTGATGCGACGTGAGCGTTCCCGGAACGGGGTGGCATCACTCAGTCGAATGGTATGTTGAGCACTGCAACTGCACCACACATCCATCTCACTCGTGGAGAACACATTCCGTCGTTTATTCAACTGGGTTGTCAGCCATTCTTTCCACTTGGTGGGCAACGTCGACTCGTCGAAGTTGAAGTCCAGGTCGACTAACCTCTCATTCACGGCCGCCGCCTTCACCTGGGGCGTGGTCACAGGGCTGACCGGATATATGCAACCCAACTTCTGGTCGGCATCAAATTCCATCGGGAAGGGGGAGAGATTCTGCACATACACGTGGGTTCGGCGAGGAATCTTAGTCGTCCACTCCCTCACTTCGGGTAGTATCCTATACCCTCTCCGAGTTTCTTCCTCAGGAGGTACTGTCCAAAGAGAAAAGCTGATCGTTCCAATCTCGTTCGGGATAACAGCACCAGACGGCCATCCTTTGCACTCCCCCTGGTAATATGATCGTCAGTCCGCGTTGACGATTGTAGAGATCCCCGTGACACTCAAGGGCATATACCCTATTGCACGCTTCTCTTAGGACGGGATCTAGGAGAAATTAGCGGCCACTCGTTAGTCTCTTTCAGATATGCTCAGATTACCGCTTGCACTATATCAGCGTTGGTTCCCAAGATGATTGGATACTTGCATTGATCTTGGGGCTCCGGGCATACCATGGCCGCTACATGCATGGGGTGTGTATTGCCGGTGTTCAGTTGAAGTATTTGCAGTTGCACCCTTGCAATCCCATCGATGGGGTAGTCTTCATTACTTAACCCCCTAACCTTCATATGTTCGGCCAACCTCAGGGGACAGTGTCTAAGGTGCTGGTCATAGAACTTGCGATATATAATGGTCACTTGTGATCCCGTGTCCAGTAGGGCCGATGCATAGATCCCTTCCACTACCACCCGCACGATAGCCGCGGGGCCTACTTGACTGTAAGCTTCCTGGGGGCGGGCGTCCTCCCCGGGATCAACGTCAGCAGGGACATCGGAGGTTACAGGAGGGGGTTTTGAGTCCGACTCGGCAGTTTGTACTCGGCATATCATTGACCGGGCGGGGTTCCTTCTATTGGGAGGTTTTTCCTCCCTTTCCGGGCAATCGATTGAGATGTGGCCCTTCTTGCCGCAGTTATAGCAAGTGAATTCTCGGTGTTCAGGACGATCCCTGTACGGGGAAGATACTTTCCCGGACGGGCTAGATTTGGAGACCCGGACCTTGTCGGCGACATCTTCTTCCTGAATTGGGGTTTTCTTGGCCTTTGCCGCAGTAGCCCCCGGAGGTTCACTCGTGGAAGACTCCTTAGTCTTCTTGGAAGTATGCAACCGGTCGTAGGCTTCATGTTCTTTTATCTCATCCATTAGCTTCTCCCAGGAAGGGGGATCACCTCGCATCAAAGAGCGCTTCATCATGATTACAATATGATGCTCGGTAGAGCTCCTCTCAGAAATTGCTTACGGCAATATACATCCACCTCGGCGGCCGTAATACTGTTCCTTTTTCGCATCTCCCATAAGACTGCTCGAATCCGCTGTAGGAAATCAGATAGGTCCTCTCCGTCTTTCTGGCAAAGATTTAAGTACCGCTTCATCAATTGTCCTATGTCCTCGGTTCGCCCGTAAGCCCGCACAAGAGTCTCTAGCATTTGATGTGCGGTGACGTCCGCATGCTGATCTTTAGCCATCTGTACTGTGGTGGATGCGGGAGGGCGCAGGCATTCCATTATGCGTTGCCGCTTCACCAACTCAGAGCACGTCCACTCTTCTAGGACCTGAGAAGTGTATTCTCTCCAGACTTCACACGCTTCTTCAACCGTCGGGGTCGGCTTGGTCCCTGAAAAGATCCTTAGCTTGCGATACTGTTGTGAGGGCTGAGCTTCGGATCGGGACGCCCCCAGGTCTATGATAGTCTGAGCTAGCATTCGGATTCCATCCCCAAAGTTAGAGGACGGGTGGGCAATACTTAGCGGTGAACTGCAATTGGTGGTCGCAGCCCGGTCGGGCCCGCAATAACTCTCAGGGGGGAAAGGTGATGCATGACAACCTCTTCTAAGTTTGTGGGAGAGCTGCAGGGTTCAGATTTTATGGGCAGTTCAGGGTAAACAACAATACTGCAGGAACCGGTCGGGCCTTCGAGCCACAAGCTGGACGGACCCTGGTCTTCAGTTATATCTTGCCCTATACTCACTAACACGGAGCAATACTCCTCGTCCTCCAAATGTTGCTCTAACACTTCTATTGTGGCAGCCTCCCGGAGAATTGGGTGCTGCCTCAGGCCCATTTCTATGGACGAAGACGGAGTATCAACAGGGACGAGGCGCACCGCGAGTGTATGGGGACGGGGCACTTGCAACTCTACGGCCCAGTCATACACTTCTGAGCGCAACGGGTACGGTAATGGTGGTGACATTTTGAGAGAAAAAAAATGGAACAGGGCACCCCAGGTCTGAGCTCTCAGCAGCGCCTCCAAATGTAACGGGTATTCAACCCCACCCAATCGCAGATATAGTGTGGGTGCGGAGAACATACAGTGTTACCAGGTGTGGTGCGTTACCTGTTGGCTCACAGGAGGGCTGAGCTTCCGCCACGGGGAACCTGGGGCAATTATAGTATGAGTAACCCTGTACTCAGTGCAGTGCCTTCACCTCCGATGGTTCCTAGCAGAGCAGGAATTGGTCCTCGCAGGACACATATAAATAACCAGCACAACGTATGTAAACAATCAGTGACTTTACTTGTGAGCATAGAAACGTACGTGCATGCAACATACACAGGTGTCCCTCCCTAGAGGAGACATTAACTACTGCGTCTCGCCGGACGCTAACACTCTTGCGCCACGGCGGATACCAACACTTCACGCGCCACGGCGGAAGCCAACACTCCACGTGCCACGGCGGACGCCAACATTCCACGCGCCACGGCGGACGCCAACACTTCACGCGCCGCGGCGGACGCCAACACTTCACCAACCCTTCACCGGATGATCCCACCCCGTGTCCAGTAACCCCACACAATGTCCCACACTACCAAGTCATATTAATGTGTGTGTGACTGCGCAGCCACTATTTAAAGCTAATAGGATTGTTGGTGCACTTGTAGAGTTAGAGTACCTGCCGAGCACTCCAGTGCTTGGATCCGCCACCGCTTCGAAAAGGATCAGACGATCTCCTACACGATATCCAGGATCCACCCGTGGGGTGATCCGTCAGGGGCGATCCCACCCTGAAGATAGTCCAGCTCTCTTTAATGACAGATACTTGAGCCCAAGTCTCTCAGCAGGAAGCGCCGTGTTCGCTGTGTCCCTAACTAACAAATAACTAATGGGGCAGGGTCCCTAACCTAGGGCCTGTCCCTACAACACTCAGCTACTGTGACTCAGGACTATCTGGGGCCTAGAGGGATGCTGGCCTAGTGCAGGGAGTCACTGACTCCTGCACCCTACCTCCTTCCCCTAGCTGCTCCGGTCACCAACTCCCCAACGTGCTGCAAGCCCGCGAAAATGTATCAATCCCTCTGCAGGGAGATGCTACAGCCCTATTGGCTCCCTGAGGTCATGTTGCTCTGCCCCCTGTGCACCCTGGGGGTGGACTGCCCTTCCCTGCGCATGCGCGAACTCTATGTGTCCTGCCGCGCTATCAGGTTCCTGCGCACACGCAATAGTGATACCAATGGCAGCGCCCTGCTCCGCGAACCGCCGGGACCCTCGCGACGCAACCGCGGCCCTAGTAACGGCCCGATCGCGTCCTCGGAAACCGGCCCGCTCGCGTCCCCGGCAACCGGCCCGCTCGCGTCCCCGGCAACCGGCCCGCTCGCGTCCCTGGCAACCCGGCCACATCCACCTGAGAGGCGCGCGATGCAAGCGCACGCCCCCGCACTTCACCGGCTGTCCCATGAGTACCCGCAGGGGCTCTGAGCCCTGACTGGAGACCTGGCTACAGTTGGAAATACATTATTCTCGCCACCCTATACCTGGTGGGAGACACACAGAAATTATTATTACAATTACAGAGTTACTGCCATTACTGGGTCGCAGAGCCGACAATCTATATTTCCCCAATAAGGCTCAGGGGCACCCAGCTGGACAAAATACCTATATTTACTGGCCTGGGTACCCCTTCACCGTCACACTGTTCTATGGACACCGTTTGTTTAAGTTCCTAGGGCACCCTCAGTACTTTGGGGGAACCACAAAAATAAAATAAAACAATAAAGAAAATTGGACTCAGTAATAATATATGCACCTGGATTGAAAACTGGTTAAAGGACAGACAACAGAGGGTTGTCATAAATGGAACTTTTTCAGGTTGGGCTAAAGTCGTGAGTGGAGCACCACAGGGATCGGTACTATGTTACAGTCTCTTTATGCAAATCTGAGTCACAGATTTCAAAATAGAGACAAGACTGGAATAGTGTTCAAGGTCACATCCAAGGAGACTTCTTTGTCTTGGCTGACACATTTCCTTTTCTATTTACTTCCTTTTTTGATGTGTAACTGACTGCAGTTTGAATTATACAGTGAAGTAAAGAACTGGAGATTTTGGTAACTGCTCCTTCTTTACTGTACTTCTTTCTTGAAAACATCCGGTTGACTTCTCATTTGTAATACTTCAATGAAGATCCTGATATTAGAAAACAAAGGAAGGATGAGACCAGGCTAGGACGGGATTCTATATTATGTTGGCTAGTTCATTGAGTGATTCGACTTCACTTGTTTGTTGCTGTGATTCATATGTAAGAATTGTGCTAAAATCACAGGTTAGTGGATCTTTTATATTTTATATTATATATCTGGCAAGTACTGTATATACAATTGTAATCATTTGACACGGAGAATCTTATTGAGATATAACTCTAAGGTATATAGGCCCATATTTATTAAGTTGTTTTCTGCCATCAGCAGACACCTTACATTGACTTGAATGGGCTGAAGGTGTCATCCAGTTTCAGAAGGTTCTTTATGGCAGAGTAAATATGACCTATAATGTGAGATGTCTTTATTATTATTATTATTTCTAAACTTAATATAGAAATGTAATCTTCTGTTTACAGGCATCAAATTTACTATTCAAAAAGCAAAAGCTCCAGTGGCTTAATGACAATAAAAAAAATCCTAAAGAAATAGAAGAGGAACTGAAAATATGTCTCAATTATTGTGTTGTTTCTTAAGTCACATGATTTACAATAGTATTGGGGAACAACTGTATTGCAATAGTTTTAGTAAGAGTTTCCGTTTGCCTTTGAAGTGGAGTACATTGCCATTTTATAAAATCTAAATGTTTCTGTCATACAAACGGAGCAATATTCCAAAAGTGATACAATACTTTGTATTCTAATATGTTTGTGCCATTAATTATCATATGTTGACTCAATAGTCAATACCATGTATGATTCCATAAAATAGTATGGAACATTAATATGATTTATGTTTTCATAAAATAATAATTGCAGTACAGTATGTTTACTATAAAATAACTGATATTCATTGATATAGATTATAACCATTTTAAAATGTATTAATGATCATTTTTATTTATAGGGACAGAGTTTTACAATGACACCTAAAGCAAATTATCTGCTGTTGATATTAATCCTGGCAATAATGGAGGAATTTGTGATATTAATTTTACCAGATAAGGAAATAAATTGTAAGTATTTTATTGTAAATTGGCGTTGTGTATTCAGGGTCATGACATATATTTATTGGGTGTGTATGTAGTTATAAAAAGAATGAAAACGTTTGGTAAATACGCTTAGCTGACCTTTCTCATTCCCACTATGATACCTTCAGGACTGTGTAAAGCAGGGCTGTTAAACACGCGGGCAGCATGCGGCCCACAAGGGGTCGCCATGCGGCCCGTGACTGGTCAGCCGACAGACCCTGTACTTGAGCCGGGGGGAGGGGGGGTTTGCAGGTATTGTTCTGGAGGGTTTTTTTGTCGGTGGGATTTATTGTGGGGGACGGGGGTTGTGTGTCGTTTTTTTGGGGAGGGGTATTGTGAGGTGGGTTCTTATGAATATTGTGGGGGAGGGGAGTATTGTTGGGGAGGAAGGGGTATTGTGGGGATGGGGGTATTGTGTGTGTATTGTGGGGAAAGGGTGTGCTGTGTGTGTGTATTGTGAGGGAAGGGGAGTATTTTGTGTGTGTGTGTGTGTGTGTATTGGGGGGAGGGGGTATTGAGGGGGCAGTATTGTGTGTGTGTGTGTATTGTGTGGGAGGGTGTGGTGTGTATGTTTATTGTGGGGGAGGTGGTATTGTGTATGCATGTGTTGTGAGGGTGATGAGAGAGAGGAAGAGTAAGAGACAGACAGAGCATGGAAGGGGGAGTAAGACAGTGGGAGATGGGGGAGGGAGGGTGGGTGAGGGGGGAGGAGAAAAAGAGACAGTGTCCCCCCCTTATCTCAGGGCCACTTACCATAATTCTGTTTCCCTAGATGGGGAAAGAGAGGGGGATGGAGGAGGGAATGAGGGCGAAAGAAGGGGATGGGGGAGAGAGATACCAGCGACGTTTACATATTTTTAATAGGAAAAGCTCAAGAAAAATGTGTACGCAGGTTACAGTGACTATGTATCTTTTTTTTTCCTGGTGTAGCCTGAGTTCTGCAGTCGGACTTAAGAATTGGCCCCCCAGATATTCTGAGTTCAGCAGGCCTAGTGTAAAGACAGGCATATATGGAGGGAATATAAAAGTGCCAGAGCTGGAAGGGGAAGAATGGATAGTGTTTAATGTTAAAGCTGCAACAACAGACTAAAAGACATCCAAGATTTATATACAGTATAGCAGAAATAAGTAAGGCTAAATTAAAGAAAGACAGATATAGCTTGGCCTTCGGCAGCTATTGCTAATTCTGGGCCTTTTCTCTGTCAGTCCTGTTAGAACAGGCAGTGGAAAGGTTAATTCCTTCAGTTGGCCTGTTTTGCATTTCAGCTCTGAGTATGTAGCAATATTCAGGGGCAGGCCTAGGCAAACTGTGAGCATGTTAATCCAAAGGGTGGATATGGGTTGGAACACCCACTGATGTGTGTGAGCCAATCGGTATCCAGCTTTGAGTTGTAATGATTCAAAGTTAGAGACACTCCCTGAGGATATTCAAATTGAGACATGTTTCCTAAATTTAGTGTGTCAGTTAGAGAGATCTGTGTGCAGTCTGAGAGGAGATCTTGCAGTGAGAGGACAGAGAACCGGTCTCCCCCTCTTGCCCCACCTGGGCAAGGAGGGGGGGGGATTTAAGCTGCCATGAGCAGAGAGGCAGAGATTACACCATGCCTGTGATATCATGCTTTATGCTGTATGCACACCTATGCTGTATAAAGACCAAGAGAAAAGAGGCTGCTGTGTGTGTCCCTGTTCCTGGTGTCTGGAGAATGGAGTGTCAGTGGGGGTCTCTCATCTGGAGACCCCAGGGGATCCCTACTGGCTGGAGGCGCTGTGCACCTTGAGAGAAAAAGGTAACCTGTCTCACACCACACCTCCTGTCCCTGTCCTGGGTTCTCCCGACAACACTGCGGAGCACTCAGCCCTCCTGTTTATCGGCAGGTCACAGCACCCAGACCACTCAGAGTGACCAGAAGGAGTGTACCCCCCAATCTCATGTCAGGTGGGGTACCATAGAAGGGTTACACAGATATAAAATTAGAATATTTTAAAATATTATTTGCTATTTAAAAATGTCATTAATAGATCGACATGGCTGGGAAAGTTCACTGTCTGTGCTGTAGCCAGTCAGAACTTGTAATACCCAGGCAAAATTTTTTTTTTTTTGGTATCAATTTTTTTATTGGGTACACATAGTTAGTACAGTACACATATGGGTGTCATGATCCCATGACCATACAGCTTTTGAGATACTGAAAGTGTCCGCATAACTTTTTCTTTTTTCTGGGTGAGGGGGAATAACTGGGGGTAGATTGGCGGGGGGAGGAAGACATACAGGGGTATAGAGGAGGGGAGGAGTGGGGAAGGGGGGGTTGTTTTCCAGCAGACTCGGGTTAACCATCTTCTGTTTTTGTTTCCTTGGAGGGGGGGAAAATGGAGGGAGGGGGGTGGTGTTTTCCTGTCTCCGCGACTCTTTTTGGTTGAGGTTATTTTGTCAGCCAGGGACCCCAAGTATTCATAAATTGGGGTACTTTTTTTGGATGAGGGCAGTTAATTTCTCCATCAACATTACTTCATTGATCCTTCTTGTGACCGTAGCTCTAGATGGGGCTTTGATCTGCTTCCAGGCGGCCGAAATGGCACATCTGGCTGCAGTCAAAATTGACATTATTAGTTTAGATATTGGTGGGGGAATGTCTGGAATTGGTTTGTTTAGCACCAGGGTCAGAGGGTCTAGTGGTAGGGTTAGTCCTGTGACTTGTTTTATAAGATTCTGGATCTGTATCCAGAATCTTTGTATCTCCGGACATGACCACCAAATATGGGCCATGTCGCCCTTTTGACCACATCCACGCCAGCATAGGTCAATTGCGCCGGGGTAGATCTGGCTCAGTCTAACCGGAGTCAGGTACCATTGAAATAGAATTTTGTATATGTTTTCTTTTATGATTGTGCAAATTGAAGTTTTGGATGCTTGCTCCCAGATCTCCTCCCAATCTTCTGGGTCGATTGAGAGGCCTAGTTGTGCAGACCATCGTTGCATGTATCGATGGTCGGGTGGGGTGGGGGGTGTATATCTTTGTATATCTGTGAGATCAATCCTTTTTTATAAGTCCTTTTAGTGCATAGGGATTCGAATTTGGTTAATTTGGGGAATTTGGCGGTTGGTGAGAGAGATAATAGGAAATGTCTGACCTGCAGATATTTGAAGAGGTGTAAGTCTTGGATGTCAAATTTGTTTCTAATCATCTGAAACGTAGCGATCTCATCTTTCTGCAGCAGATCGGCCACCATCCTAATATTGCGACTCTGAAATTGGTCGAATTGCCTAGGGGAACACCCTGGGGGGAATTTGGGGTTCCCGAAGATGGGGGTGAGCTGTGAGGGGGATGCTAACAGACCATACTTCCCCTTGCTTTTAAGCCATGCTTCCCACGTGCATCTCATTGCTCCCAGGGCAAACCTTTGTGGTTTGGCCCCGCTACCCCCAGACGGCCACATTGCCACCTGGAGAGAGAGGGGACAGGCGTAGTGAGTCTCTATCTCTAACCATGAAGCTAAGGCCGGGTCGCAATTCCAAACTACAGCCTGCTTCAACTGTGCAGCGAGATAGTATTTCGCTAAGTCGGGGACCCCCAGACCTCCTCTGTCTCTACTCGCAAGCATCACTGATCGGGGAACTCTGGGCTTTTTATCGTTCCAGATAAATTGGAGGATTTGTGACTGCATGTTTTTAAGAGTTGTTTGTGGGATCGGAATTGGGAGGGTTTGGAAGTTATATAACAGTCTTGGAAGAACGTTCATTTTTACTGCCGTCATTCTTCCAAACCATGAGATTTGGTATTTTTTCCAGATATCAAGGTCTTTTTTAATCTGGTTAAATAAGGGAGGGTAGTTGTATTGGTATAAGGTATTGTAAGAATTAGAGATTTTAACACCTAAGTATTTAATATAGGAGGAACTCCAGCGATATTTAAAATTAGCTTTAATGAGAATCCAGTCCTGTTGGGGGAGGGTTAAATTGAGGGCCTCAGATTTATCCATATTTATTTTATAGTCAGATATTTGGCCAAATTGTGTCAGGTGCTGCTGGAGGTTTGGGAGGGAGGTATGGGGGGACGTTAGCGTCAATATTACATCATCTGCGAACAGTGAAATTTTGTGTTCTCTGTCCCCGATTTTAATTCCTTTTATGTTGGGTTCTTCCCTTATTGATGCTGCTAGGGGTACTATTGATAGGGCAAATAGTAGGGGCGAGAGTGGGCAACCTTGTCTGGTTCCGTTTTTAATCTTTATGGGATCTGAAAATCCACCTGCTAATTTGACAAATGCTGTTGGATTATGATACAGAGCTCTCACTCCTTCCAGGAAAGGACCTGAGAATCCGAACCTCAGCATGGTTTGGTCAAGGAAGGACCACTTGATCCTGTCGAACGCCTTTTCAGCGTCCAGACTAAGGATCATTGCCCTGGACCCAGAGAGATGCACGTGGTCGATTATATCCACTATTTTGCGGGTGTTGTCCGAGGCCTGTCTTCCGGACACAAATCCTACTTGATCTATATGTATTAGCCTCGGGAGAATTGGGTTTAGCCTGTTTGCCAGGATCTTGCTGTAGATTTTGAGATCGGTATTTAACAGAGATATAGGTCGATAACTCCCACACAGGAGTGGGTCTCTACCCTCCTTATGGATGATCGCTAAATTTGCTGCTGTTATGGTGGAGGGTATCGATTCCCCCTGTAGGAATGAGTTATACATTTGGATGAGATGGGGGGACAATATCGGTTGAAACATTTTATAATAAATGTTAGAAAAGCCGTCAGGGCCCGGTGTTTTTGCTAGTTTTAGAGATTTTATAGCTTGGGAAAGTTCTTCTTGCGTTATAGATTTGTTTAGAGATTCTAACTCTTGGGGGGAGAGTGTGGGGAGGTTACAGTGGTCTAAGTATTGAGTTATTTTGTTTATGTCTATTGGGTCCTGGCCTAGGGGGTGGAGATTGTACAAGTCAGAGTAAAATTTCGCAAATGGCAAAATTATTTTATGGACCAACAAAACTACCCCTGCATTGTATCTTTTTTCACCTTTGTCATTCATTGTCTCTCTTTTTCTATACTGTACCTACAGATGTCACAGATCTCACTGTTCCCTCTAGTCTCTGATGGGATATGTTGTGACATTCCATGTCATTACTGCCATTGAATTCTATTAAATTAGTTATAACAGGATATGTTGTTATCACTAGGAATATCTGTCATTTTCTGTCTATCGCCCACCTGCATCTTACTACTCCTCTCTCTCCATCTGTACTCCTATTGTCACACTCTTGTGCAACAGCACCTCACTACCCCTCACTCTTCTTTCTGATCTCCATTGAAACTGCTCCATTACTCACTCACATCTTATTGCCTTCTCTTTTAGTTTAAACTGAATTGACACCTCATGCTCCATCCTGCACCCAACACCCTCTCTCTCTTCATAGATGCTTTAAGAGTTGTAATTCAGGACCACTGTATCATTTAGTGTTCCGATACCTTTTTAATCTGGTCTGTAACTTTAACATAAGCATATTATATATTACCTTTAACTGTGCATGCAATGTCTTGTATATAATGTATACCCTGTTTACTTATGTAGCCTGGAGCTCCCGCAGCTCCTTGAAACCCCCCTCCCTTGGAGCAGTGCGGTCGCGGGTGCCGTCGGAGCCAGCGCCGGGCCCGTCGGCTACTTCCAAGGGTGGGGGCCGGAGCGGGGAGTCGCGCGCTGTTCCCTGATGCGGCCGGTTGCCGGGGACGTGAGCGGCCCGTTGTTAGGGCCGCGATCGCGTTGCCGAGGTCCCGGCGGCTCAGGGTACAGGGCGCCGCCATTGCGCAACAGCTCGCGCATGCGCAGGGATAGTCAGGCGGCAGGAGAGCTCCAGAGAGGTCGCGCATGCGCAGGACAGAGCCTAGAGAGGTTGCGACGGCCATTAGGGGTTAGCGCAGGCGCAGGAAAGGCGCGCACGCGGCCCCAATGTATTTGCAGCCTCCACGGGACTACAACTCCCATGAGGCTTAGGGGCAAGCACATCAGGTGCCTCCGTGTGGCCAATAAGGGCCAAGGATTTCCAGAGGGAGCAATAAGATACATTTCGCGCGCTGAGAACGGCAGTTGGAGCTGGGGAGCTGTGAGGGAAGGAAGGGTGCAGAGAGCATGTGCAGCTCCTGCATCGAGTAAGGTCCCCCACATCCCAAGTAAGGCCCCAACTCCCCACCAGGTTAGTGGGTAATTGCTGAGGGATGGCCCAAGACAGGGACGCTGCCCTTAGTGCGTGTGAGTGCTGTCTTGTCAGGATCACGGCTGGCAGGGCTGTGAGGCCTGACAAGAAGGCATAGTGCTAGTGTGCAGCAAGTTGCTGTACGCGTTCCGAAGTTTGCAGTGCGTAGCTGCTAGTGTTAGTGTTCAGTGAGAGTCAGGACTGGGACGAGTTAGGGGAGTGGGGCAGGTTATTACCCCGCAGGCCCTAGGAGTTTCCCCCAAGTCACCTCAGGTTGCGGTACATCAGGGACAGGCCCTAGGCTAGGGCTCCTGTCACGCTACTGCCCGTTAGCGAGATAGGGATATAGCGGCGGTTGCTGTTCCCGTGATTCGGTTGCTGTTGCCGTGATTCGGTTGCTGTTCCTGTGAAGCGGTGGGACCCACGTTGGGATCCTTGGAGAATATCACCTGGATAGGATCAGACGGATGCATCGCACGTCTGACCCTTTGTGAAGATTGTTGCAGGCCCGAGCACCGGAGTGCTCGGCAGGTAACTCTGAAACATAAGTGCACCACCGGGCCCATAGAATAAATAGTGACTGCGCAGTCACCCACGTTCTCTACTAGAGTGCGGGACATTGGGTGGGGATTCTCGGGACACTGGGTGGGATCACCTAGTGTTGGGGAAGCGTCCTGCGCGACGCAGTAAGTGTCTCCTCTAGAGAGGGACACAGGTTATTATGATGTTGCCGTGATCTGTTTTCATGCATGTTCAGTAAAGTCCCAAGTTAATATATATATCTGTGTGAGTATCGATTATTGTGATTGTCCTGCGAGGAACCACTCCCCCTATGGTGGGAGCCATCGCAGGTGGAGGCGCTGCATCGTTGGAAGTAAGTACCCCGAGTATAAATGCCCCAGGTTCCCGTGGCGGAAGCTCAGCCCTCCTGTGAGCCAACAGGTATAGCACCACACTGAGAAGTAGTCAGATACACCTACACACCCCAATCTCACTTAGGGGGGGGGGAAAGAGGGCTACACTTATGTAACTATGTATTTGTAACCATGTATTATTTGTCATAAGAGATACAGAAAGGAGCACTTACCAGAGAAAAAAACACATCAATGCCAAGTATTTTTCTATACTATGCATCAACAAGTCTGGCACAATAGGATCTTCTGACATTTCCAAAATGATACAAAATATTTGCCTACTCATCCAATTGTATCATTTGATCACAGGCACAGTTTTACTTCTCCAAATAAATGGGTCACATTGATCAACAGAGGACATTGTCCAAGTTACTTAAGTTCCATACAGGCATACCCCGCTTTAAGTACACTCACTTTAAGTACACTCGCGAGTAAGTACATATCGCCCAATAGGCAAACGGCAGCTCACGCATGCGCCTGTCAGCACGTCCTGAACAGCAATACCGGCTCCCTACCTGTACTGAAGCTGTGCGCAAGCAGGGAGACTATAGAGCCTGTTACAAATGCGTTATTTACATCAGTTATGCACGTATATGACGATTGCAGTACAGTACATGCATTGATAAGTGGGAAAAGGTAGTGCTTCACTTTAAGTACATTTTCGCTTTACATACACGCTCCGGTCCCATTGCGTACGTTAATGCGGGGTATGCCTGTATTTGTGCGAGTAAAATTGTTACAACATTCTTGTAGAAATGAGCTCCCCAGACACTTTGCATTTACATTTGTGTGACCATTTTGTTTTGAATACTGATCCAGTGGCACATTTTTATGATCAGATATGTGAGGATGTCCAGATGCATTATACAGCAATGCCAGGCTGGCACCTTTTTATTTTTTTGGCTGTTATTTTGATCCATTGAATTGCTTGATAACCGAGGATGTGGTGACCTGACATATGGACCATGCTGTGTAAACTAAATGTAGCATTGTATGTGAGCCAGAAGGGCATTGTAACTCTGGATTGTTGGTTTTAAGATGTCACTAAATTGAATTAAAAGCTTACTAGCGTCGCTAAGGTATAAAGGCTGTGACATCTTTGTGTATTACCATATAGAGATGTGCAAATCTTTCGTAGAGGTTCGCAAATCAGGCAAAATGTGCTAATATTTTTGAGGGGAAAATTTCTCAAATGGCAACATCCGTAAGCATGTCATTGTGCTTTGCAGCAGAATCAAATGGTATCATATCACATGGCTCTTTACATACTGTACTGCTAAATGGAGTGTGAGACATGTGACTGTGCTCACAGGTGATATTTTTATTGGCTGTATGCTGTACGGTGGAGGGTCCCTGTTTTTACCTACCATAACTTAACGTGTAGAGAAAAATGCAAATGATGGAAAATGACACCAAAAATGTTGCAAAGACATTTTTAAAACTGTCATATCTCCACAAAAGTAAATAGCTTATTGCTGATGATGTTGCCGCTTTTTATTGGCTGCCAGAATTATCCCTGACCTCAAAACCATTTTGGTTCCAGTGCGCAAGCATTCTGGTGATGTCATCCATGATAGGGAAGGATGGGGTGTGTTTGGATTTGTGAGACATCACCTGGGGTGTGGGAGGAAGAGAGTGGGTCGTACAACATCATCCAGGATGTGGGAAGGAGTGCAGAAAGGAAATAGTGAGACATTTCGTACATCATCCAGGGTGTATATGGGAGGAAGTGAAGGGGTGCATGCAACGTGATCTGAGCTATGGCAGGGAGAGGGGCATACATCATTCGAGGTGGGGGAGGGGTGAAGTTGACATCATCTGCTGTGCGGGAAGAAGGGGTACGCATGCAGCGTCCCTTGGGGGGAGGGCTAGTGGTAAGGAGAGGGGTGTGCAACATCATGAGGTGCTGGCGATATCATCTGTGGTGTGAAGGGAAGAGAGAGCATGCAACATTATCCAGGATGTGGATAAGTGGGAAGAAGGGAGGTGTGCAACATCATCCTATATGATCCCTGGTGCGGTAAGAATGGGGGAGGTATAGAGGTGGAGGTATAGAGAGGGCTAGCGTCAAATGTCTTTTGGGGGTGTTGGTGGGTGGGAGGACGTGCCATCTCATCAAGGTTGGGGGAGGGAATGAGGTGGTGTCGTGCCACATCATGTCTCCTTCGTCCCAGGCCTTCATTTATTTGGTTTATTACTGAGTTTGTTTGTGTCTCATGTTCAATGCATGTTCAAATTGTGCATTCATCTTGTGATTATGTTTTATAGCTTTCTACACACAAACATCATATATACTGTAAGTAGAAATATAAATGTTGACATCTATTTATCTTTCAATCTATTACAGTATAGATGTTAAAGGTAGGTAGATGAGGTAGTTAGATGAGATAGGTAGGTACATGAGATAGGTGTACACATGGGGTGTTTGTATCAGTATCAAACAGCACCAAATGTATGAATCGAGGCAGAAGTGGTGGAATTCTGGGTCAAATATTTTTTACAGTATGTATATAAAGAAAATCACTAGAATCAATAGTATTTTTTATTTCATATTGTATATCTGGTGCAGTTTGTTTTGCCCCAGAATGGCAACATTTTGCCTTGATACAAAGTCTCCTTTGTGTGTGTCTGTGTTTCATATATTGAAGTGTACTGTATATTGATATGTTTCCCCCCCCCAACTATTAGCAGGCATTTAAGTTTCAATTTTGTTATTTTTACTAATAGGGTAATGTTAACCTCTTTACAGTTGTTCCGAGACAGCTCAATGTAACTATTTCTGCCTATGGCGTCAACTCTGTTACTCTCTCCTGGGCTACAGAGAATAATGAACAAATCAAGAACTTTACCGTACGTTACCAGTTTTCATATCGATTCCTGGACAGAAAACACGACATAACGGTAATCCGTGTTTTCGAAATTATTTTGCTAACATAATTTGGAGTCGTAATTTTTTTTCTCCCTTTTCAAAACTGTTTCATTTAATAATGATATTAATTAGTATAGATATATATATAGATATATATTATGGACTATATATATTACATATATATAGAGATATAGTAGGTTAATATATTATTGTTAACTTATAAATGGTACGTCATGTTTGCTTACATAGAAAACAAGATACATTTTTATTTATAATCTTTACAAATACAGTAATTATGCGGTGTACAGTAAACAATTCATGTTTTATTTTTAGGAGGAAACATCGGAAAATCATGCAACTTTAAAACTTCGCTTACATCCTGGCTTTATTGCTAAAGTTAGAGAAATACATTTTGACCAGAACAATAGAATTGTAACAGAAAGCAACTGGACCGAATATATTTATAATGCTCCTCCAGGTCAGTTTATGAAATGTAAATCTGATGTATTTACTATTGTCTCTTCCTATTATATATGCGTCACACTGTTTTTTTTTTTTTATAATGTAGACAAAAAAAACCCTCTCTTTTTAAGTGCAGTTTTGGATTCTAGTGCCTGAAATATATTTAATGTTGTGATATTCTAATATATTAATATGAGGGTCCTTCACAGATAATATATTGTAGAGTGGAATTAAGAATAGATACTGTATATATAAAAAATGAAAAATGGAGTAGCCCTGTGCCGTTGCTATACGAGTGCTGTGTCCTTTGGATGGTGCAGACAACGCAGCAATTTGGATAAAAGATCTGTTCCACTTACAGAATCTCATCTTGCCACGATACAGTATCTGTGGACATCGATTCCTGCTGTTGTAACCCATGTCTATGTTACATGAAATGCGTTAAAGAATTGTCTTGATGTACGTGCAATATTTATCCTTTTACACAATTGTGCCTATCACAATCTTTACTTCACTATGAGAGTTGTGCGCTGGTTTTTCTCCAACATTCTGCAATAAGAAACTTTCTGGCTCTCGAAGACACTTTCCAGCTCATTCAAGTCAATAGGCTGTAACTATGAGGTGTCTTTCAGAACTGGAAAGTATCTTATGGCAGAAGACTGCTTAGTAAATATGTCCCTCTATACTATCCACATTGGGAGCTAAACATGTAGTTATTTATTTTGCTTCTTTCAGAATACATTTGCAATGTGTCATGCATAATATACAACTTAACCAGTCTAAACTGTACATGGCAAATACAGAAAGATGCACCAAAAGAAACCCAATACTCCTTTTCATTAAGGTAAATTACTTCCACAACAAGCTTTTTATTTGCAATGCTACAAAATAATGCTAAAAACATATATTTCTATTTTACTTTGTACAGACATAGATCAGATGTGTTTGCATGTCAGCAATATTTAACAAATCAAGAGAAGAAAAACATTGGGTGTCATATGAAAGATGTGTTTTCAAATGCTGTGAAAGGAGGAAACCTGGGAAGAAAAATTGAAATCCAATTTTCCAGTCATGAGGTTCACTTGTTTAAAACTTTTGTAACTGCAAATATAGGTAAGTAGTCTTAAATCAATTCAGTTGATAATGTTTCTTTCCTTAAGAGGATGGAACAATTACCTAGATTTACTACAGGTCGATAAATTAGAAAATTGGCATTGTGAGTTTTGAACGCCCGTTTGTAATGACCTATTAACTAAACCACATTGTAAGCAGCAAAGCAGTGATAAGGTGTGTTGTAATGTAGTGACACGTCAGTGTTATTTTTAATGCAGTGTGCAGTATGCAAATGACTAACACCAAATTACGTATTCACCTGCTATTCACTAAACCAGTGTAACCCAACTCCAGTTCTCAGGGAACCCCAACAGGTCAGGTCTTAAGGATATCCCTGCTCCAGCACTGGTGGGTCAGTCAAAATGACTGAGCCGCTGATTGACCGACCTGTGTTGGAGCAGGGATATCCTCAATACCTTACCTGTTGGGGTTCCCTGAGGACTGGAGTTGGGAAACACTGCACTAAACTATACCTGTCAATAACAGACAAGCGCAAACGATAATGGCAGTTTTTATCGCCTACCCCAAATTGTTGCTAAGCCAGTCTTGCCTATGTGGATAGTGGGCACTATATACATAGACAAGATAACACTAACCAACCTAGAATAGGTCACACACATACATAAGATTGCAGAACATATTAATATATTAACCTGTTAATAGCCCAAGTATAAAACAAGAAACAAAGACAAAAGTACACAGGGAAATACCTATATATCTCTTGAAAAAGGGGTCATTTTGTTAACCCTTTGGCCAAAGTGTGTAAGCCTGCGAGCCACTTTCAAGGCATGACCATACAGTAATATTGCAGGTCCTAAACACTAACTGATTACAATCCTTATTTACCTCTATAATTAGAGGAAGGATGGTCTTGGCATTGAACCCATCGCAACCAGCTGCATGAAAAGAAAACTTGCTTACCTATACAGTGGGGAGGGGCGAGCTTTAAACTCTGGGTGGGAGGAGCCACTAATCTCCAAAACAGCTGAGACCAGCTGGACAAAGTTAATAAACACACACATCCAGCAAGCTCTCAGAAACCCCCCAAAATTACCACAATATATATATATGTAATGGGTATCCCCCCCCCCAATCGCAGATATATTGTGGGTGCAAGGAACATACGGTGTTACCAGGTGTGTGGTGCATTACCTGTTGGCTCACAGGAGGGCTGAGCTTCCACCACGGGGAACCTGGCCCGTTGGTGCACTTGTTGATTTAATAGTACCTACTAGCTTCACAAAGGATCCGGCGACCGAAGAACCACCCGTACACCAACCAATCACGGACACGATCCCACCCGGAGAGAACTGCTGCAGCCGCAAACAAGAACTGCGTCCACCTCAATGCACGGAGGGCAGCGCCCGCTGAGTCCCTAACTGACTAACAAACTACATGGACAATACTTTACTATAGGCCGTCCCCTACAGCAAAGCAACCTTGATGCTAGGGGAAACTCCTAGGGGCCATACACGGGTTAAAACATGCCCCACTCCCCTAACTCTTCCCAGTCCTGACTATTACTTAACTGATCCCAGCGCCTGCAACAACAAGCTGTGACCCACTGGATGCTGGCAGCCAACGTGCTGCACAACACTGTGCCTGCCTGTCAGACCTCACGGCACTGACCGCCGTGACCCTGACAAGACAGCACACTAACACTAAGGGCAGCGTCCCTATCTTGGGCCGTCCCTATTCAATTACCCACTAACCTGGTGGGGAGTTGGGGCCTACCTGGGGTGTGGGTACCTATCTGGGTGCAAGAGCTGCACTTGCTCCCCGCACCCTACCTTCCCTCACAGCTTCCTGGCTCCAACTGACTAGCGTGGCTCAGCGCGCGAAATGTATCCTTTCTGGCCCAGTGCAATCCGGCAGCCCTATAGGCTCCTATGAGGCACCTGGTGCCTGTCTCGCTATGCCCCATGGGAGTTGTAGTCCCATGGAGCCTAGAAACACATTGGGGCCGCGTGCACGCCTCTCCTGCGCATGCGCGAACATCTAATGGCCGCCTCTACCTTTCCCTGCCTACTCTCACTCTCGCGCGACTTCTCCCTAGCTCTGGGGCCTTACCTGCGCCTGCGCGATCACTGCGCATGCGCAAATCTTTCCTCAATGGCGGCGCCCTCTTCACTAGCCGCCGGGACCCTAACGACGCAACCGCGGCCGTAGCAACGGCCCGATCGCGTCCCCGGCAACCGGCCGCATGCAGGGGAAGACGCGCTGCTCCCTGCTCCGGCCCCCACCCTTGGAAGCAGCCGTCGGGTCCGTCGGCACCCGCGACCGTGCTGCAACAGAGGAGGGGGGTCTCCAGGAGCCACGGGAGCTCCAGGCTATACTGTCCCCCTGGTGAAAAATCCAACGTCCCCGCTTGGGGAACGACGTCACTCAGCACAATTTTTATTTAATCAAAATGCAGTGCATAGAAAATACAACTTATCATTTCGACTTTACACAACAGGATACATGGCAATTCACATACTATACCCGAGACTAGCTGAGACCATTTGTGCCTCCCTCAGAAAAACCTCTTGGAGAGTTCACTCTGGGGTAACAGTCACCGGTTCCGCACTACTTCCTCCCCCTGGTGGAAGGAATGCATAGTGTCTCTTAACCAGGCCTTTACCCGGCCCTCCGCGGCATGGATGCGGTAGGCCAGGAAGCCAGGACCTTTCCCGCGGTCCACTACCTGGTTAAGGGGGCGCTCCTTTTTGGGCTTAAAGGAGGCAGCTTTCCCTGAATCCTTCCCCACACAGTCTTTGTCCCTACACACTTGCAAGGCTCCCACTGGGAAGCGAGCAATGGACAATGTCTCTTTCCTCACAGTCTCTGTGTCACCTGGCAGGGGGTAAAGGGTAGATACCTTACCACTGTGGTGCTTCACGGTGGCCAACAGGTCCTCGGGGACGCTGTCAGTTCCCACCTCAGCTGTCTTGGGGCCTGTCCACAACACTTCTGGGACAGTCCACTCACTGTCTCGAAACTCGGGAGCGTTGGATCCCAGTCCTGGGACCATTTGGGTTGGAGCGCACGGGCTCTCACTCAGATCCGGAACCTTAATTCGGGCCTTTTTCACGATCACCTTCATCGGAGTCTGTGGGGAGGTAGTAGGTTCCTCACCACTCCGCTGGCTTGCGATGGGCTTCTCTTCATCTGGAATACTGTCAGGTAGGTATGGGTCCACTCGCACCACCGGACAGCTACTTCTAAGGAGGACACCTCCGCCAGGACACGATGCAGAGGGGAGCCCGTCGCCCGGATGACCAGACTTAAGGAACTATCGTGCTCCACGGTCACCTGGAGGCTCACCCCCAACACCCCTGGGGCAGTCAACTCACCCTTGTCGTCAGCAGGTACTGATCCCAAGCCTGGGACTGATGGTACCATTTGAGTAGGCCGGACGGCCTGTTGTAGGGCACACAGGCCCACAGCAGGGTCCGCAACATCTGGATACACCTCCTCTAGGGCACACGGGCCCACAGCAGGCTCTGTATCCGCCAAGACAGTTGGTTCAATGATATCACTAGAGTGGTCCGCCGGCCGGCGCATCACCACGAGTGGTTGGTTGCTGGAATCGCTAAAGGAAGATGGGGGCAGAGACACCTTACCCTGTGATTCCTCCGTCTCCTCTGTATCCTTTGCATCACCGCGGGGGTGGTTCGCCGGTAGGCGCATCGCCACCGATGGTTCGCTTGGCTGGTTAGCCGCATCGTTCTCTGCGGGTTCTGTGGCACACAGCAGCACTGGCGTTAGAAACTGTGCCTCGCAGCAGGCACACTTGGGACCCCAGGTCTGTTTGCCACCTGGGAAGTCACACTGGTTACAAACACATCTTATGCACCCCTCATCATCCACCACGGCCACCCGGTATTCTATTGGTAGCCTAAAGGGGTTAAAGTCCATACCACCAGATAGACTCAAATCCTTTTGTAGGCACGGGCACACAAGAAAGGGTATTTTCCCTCCTTTAGTCCGCCATGCTCCATACAACTGAGGGTGTGTTTCTCTGCATTCTGTACTGTCTTTAGGGGGAACAGCGGTTGCTGATTGCTGTTCGCTGTGCTTGCTCCCCCGGGTGGACTGTGAAGGAGGGGCACGCTCTATCACTGAGTGACTCGGGCTCTGTACTGAGTCACTCACATTGCAGGGGCGGAGCTCTGGTTTTCCCGCCAGTCCTGGATGGATTTCTGCAACCTTTTTCTGAGCAGCCTGGCAGTCAGACGCACGTGTGCCATTTTGAGTTGGCGGGAGCCGCCATTTTAGGTGGGACTCACTGTTAGCATTCCCTGCTGCAGGAGCCTCCATTTTGATTACAGTCCTGTTAACTACACTGCAGCTTTTTGCATAGATCATAAGACAGTCCCCTGCGGAGGTCTCGGTAGGGTTAATACATGGGGAACAGTCTCTAAGCATATGTCACGCGTGGTGAACAGGAGATAGGTAAGCCTCCGGCCATCATTATCCATATTAAAGTCTATCAGCCTGGCAGTGGCCAATCCCGGACAATCCCGTATGTGGTTGCATACTGTAGAGACGCCCACATCATTGAATACTCCCGCCACTGCAACCACGCGCCTTGGGGACACGCGGTGCGCTAAGGCACAGTCGTGGACATCTTGCTTTGATGGCACAGGCATGATGGTGGTCAAAAAAATAGGGCTTGGACAATTTGAAAAAAAATGGAACAGGGCACCCCAGGTATATCTCAGCAGCGCCTCCAAATGTAACAGGTATTCCCCCCCACCAATCGCAGATATATTGTAGGTGCAAGGAACATACGGTGTTACCAGGTGTGTGGTGCATTACCTGTTGGCTCACAGGAGGGCTGAGCTTCCACCACGGGGAACCTGGGGCAATTATAATACTATGGGTAACCACTTACTCAATACAGCGCCTCCACCTGTGATGGCTCCCACCATAGGGGGAGTGGTTCCTCGCAGGACACATACAAATAACCAATACACAGTGATGTATAATAACTAGTGACTTTACTAACATGCAAGACAACATATCACGGCAATACCATAATAACCGGTGTCCCTCTCTAGAGGAGACACTCACTGCGTCACGCAGGACACTTTCCCAACACTAGATGATCCCACCCAGTGTCCCGAGAATCCCCACCCAATGTCCCGTACTCTTGGAGAGAACGTGGGTGACTGCGCAGTCACTATTAAACTAAGGGCCCGTTGGTGCACTTGTTGATTTAATAGTACCTGCCCGAGCACTCCCGTGCTCGGATCTCCTACTGGCTTCACAAAGGATCGGGACGAAGAGAAAACAACGAACACTCCAGGACGATCCCACCCGGAGGACTGCTGCAGCCGCAACAATGAACTGCGTCCACCTCAATGCACGGAGGGCAGCGCCCGCTGAGTCCCTAACTGACTATACAAACTACATGGACAATACTGTACTATAGGCCGTCCCTACAGCAGAGCAACCTTGATGGCTTAGGGGAAACTCCTAGGGGCCTACAGGGGTTAATAACCTGCCCCACTCCCCTAACTCTTCCCAGTCCTGACTATTACTTAACTGAGCCCAGCGCCTGCAACAACAAGCTGTGACCCACTGGATGCTGGCAGCCAACGTGCTGCACAACACTGTGCCTGCCTGTCAGACCTCACGGCACTGACCGCCATGACCCTGACAAGACAGCACACTAACACTAAGGGCAGCGTCCCTATCTTGGGACGTCCCTATTCAATTACCCACTAACCTGGTGGGGAGTTGAAGCCTACATGGGGTGTGGGTACCTATCTGGGTGCACGAGCTGCACTTGCTCCCCGCACCCTTCCTTCCCTCACAGCTCCCTGGCTCCAACTGACTAGCGTGGCTCAGTGCACGAAATGTATCCTTTCTGGCCCAGAGCAATCCGGCAGCCCTATTGGCTCCTATGAGGCATCTGGTGCCTGTCTCGCTATGCCCCATGGGAGTTGTAGTCCCATGGAGCCTAGAAACACATTGGGGCCGCGTGCGCGCCTCTCCTGCGCATGCGCGAACATCTAATGGCCGCCTCGACCTTTCCCTGCCTACTCTCACTCTCACGCGACTTCTCCCTAGCTCTGGGGCCTTACCTGCGCCTGCACGATCACTGCGCATGCGCAAATCTTTCCTCAATGGCGGCGCCCTCTTCACTAGCCGCCGGGACCCTAACGACGCGACCGCGGCCTTAGCAACGGCCCGATCGCATCCCCGGCAACCGGCCGCATGCAGGGGAAGACGCGCTGCTCCCTGCTCCGGCCCCCACCCTTGGAAGCAGCCGTCGGGTCCGTCGGCACCCTCCCCGTGCTGCAACAGAGGAGGTGGGCGTGGCTAATTGTATAAAACAAGAAACAAAGAAGTCCAGAGCAACATCCAATGTGACAAAAATATGCAGTGAAATACCTATATATCTCTTGAAAAAGGGGTCATTTAGTTAACCCTTTGGCCAAAGCGTGTATGGTCATGCCTTGAAAGTGGCTCGCACTTTCTTCTTCCGTATCACATTCAGAGTTTGAGTCTAAATATTCTTCTGAATCACTTTGGGAGTCGTTGAGGTCAGTGTTTTCCCACAAAAGATCATCCTCTGTTGATACCCTGTTCTTTTATGTAACTATGTATTGTAGCCATGTATTGTTTGTCATTTTAACTCTATGCCCAGGACATACTTGAATATGAGAGGTAACTCTCAATGTATTACTTCCTGGTAAAACATTAAGTAAATCATCTGTACCATCAAGTGCATTTGTGATGCAGCATTTCTTAAATGAATGCTCTACTATTATTTATGGTATTTTCTTCCAAGCAGGTAACGCCATTCTGCAAGTTTTGAGGCAGATGCCCTCTTAATTTGAAGGTATTAAAGGAAGGTTTTCAGATAGCAACCATGCCTCATATTCTTTCCTTATATGATCTTTAAACTGTTTGTTCACTGAAACATTGAGGGCTTGAAGTTGGCTAGTCATGCCACCAGGAACAACCACCAAGTCACAGTGCATTCTGGTGAGCTTATTCTTTAGCTATTCAGATAAATGTCCACGAAACGCATCAAGAACTTGCATACTAGGTGTGTTACGTAGAGCTCCTGGACATCTACTCCAGACGATTTTTACCCTGTCTTCCATCAGGTCAACTGTCATCTATCAATTTTTTTTTGTGCATGCACAATTACCTATTTGGAAAATAGCTCATGATCTTGACCTCTTTAGCACCTTTAGGATTTACAGTATAATTTCGAGGCATATCGGAGAGTAACAGGGTTTCGTCTGCATTTCCAATTTGATTAAACCTGTAGTTTTGTTTCTTTCTTAATTCAATGACGTATCGCTAGAAGTTTAGCAGCTTCTCTTTAAAGTCAGCTGGAATCTTTTGACAGATAAATGTTCGGTGCCTTAGTGATAGTCTTTCACGATGCATGAATTGGTCACACCAACCTCTCCTTGCTTTGAAAATTGTGTAATCTATTCCAAGAGATTTGGCAATTTCTGCTGCCTTTACTTGCATTGCCTGCTGTGTGACAGACAATTCTTTTACTCATGTCTCAATGACAAAATGAAGCACAGCTTCATCTACTTGTGGGTATCTTCCCTTCTTGGGTCCTGTAAAGCACCTGGTTGTTGCTTTACAAGCAAATATTGCAGTGCAGTCATTCCTCCAGCGACAAATATTTGCTTTATTTATATTAAGTTTTGCCTTCCGCAGCTCTATTTCCGTGCTCTTCTGCTTAACACAATAACTTTGTGTTTCAATGCTGTATTGTAGAGGTCTTTTTTATGCCATTTTACGGTAAGTCACTATTCACTGCACTACACTGCACAACAATACACTGCACAACACTACACTACAGCACAGTACAACTCTACAGTACAACTTTTCTCCTCAGCACTACAAGCAGGACCCTTTTCAGCACTATGGGAGCTGTGCTGGGGTTGGGAGCAACGTAATTCCTTCATTACTTATGTTGTGTCCCGCGCTCTCTCTCTCTGCACCTGCTCATCACCGCCGCTAACACCCGGTTTTATTAAGTGCTGAAAGCATCCCCGTTGTGGCTGCTGTGGCTGCTCAAGCAGTGGCCCCTAGCAGTTTTTTTTTAAACATCGATTCTAAGATACATCCCAATTTCAGACATGTGAAAATGGAAAAAATGTGCGTCTTAGAATCGAGGAAATATGGTATTTTGGTTTTTCACTTATACGCATACAAATGATCAATCTTAAACACCTCAAGAAGATCAGATTTTGCAAAATTATCAGTCAATTCCTATCTTTTAGTATTGAGAGATTTGCTCATTTATATATCTAATATGCATTTCCAACAAATATTAACGCCAAACAAAATTGCTATCTAAAATAACATTTATCACAAGGCTAAGGTTGGGTGATAACAAAAAAAATTCTCATGATGCCGATATTCATACATATATTGTGAGAATGATCATGTTGAAAAAAAGAGGTCTGAAGATGTATTTCACTGACAACACTTTTTATTCATAAGTATTGTCCAAAAATATGTTTTAGATATTTTTTATCATTTTATCATTGAAATGTGTTTCTAAACTGAGGAAGTATATAAGGAGGAGAGAAATGGGTTTAAGGGACTGAGGCATGAATTATGGTGATTTTAGAGTGATGGAAGCAGTGTATGTGAGAAAAAACGAGGGGAAGAAATGGAAACAGTTTTGAAATGAAGACTTTTTTCTACAGGAGAGACTTGCATCACATGTATATGCAATGCCCTGTAGCTTATTTTGTATTCAAATGGTTAATAAGAGGAGAAGGGATTATGGGGAGAGGTGAGATTGTTAGGAGTCCCAGGTGGGAAAAGGGTTAGGAGTCCGAGGGTGGGGGTGGGGAGGGCGCTAAGAGGAGCCCAAGGGGGGTTAAAGGGTTAGGAGGAGTCCCAGGAGAATTGTAGTGATTGAGGTAGGTGGGTCATCACCCTGGGTTCTTGCCTGTTGTAAAGGGAGAGAAGCTGTTTTCTTTCTTGCAGCTGCTGCCCGCTACCTCTCATGGAACTGCCAGACATTCCCCTCCTCCCTCCTTAACACTCTTCCGGCTGTTCTGATACAGACAGAGTGCTGTTGAAGAGAGGGATGAGGGGAATGGAGAGAAGCATGTCTGACAGCACTGTAAGAGAAGGCTCCACACACATGGCAGCTTCAACGTTTCATCCCTATGATCCCAGAAGCCGTCACCTTGTATTACAGCGCTAATAAATGTTGTTACAGATTGATTTAGTGTCAGTTTTTATTACCACAATATTACTGTGGTACCGGTAAAATGCCCAATCTCTACTGAAGGCTTAGACTTGTAAGACGTGTTAAATGAATACAGTGAAATCTGTTATTTTCTTTCACCACTCAAGGGCCATTCTCATTGTTTAATCAATAGCCTATAGAGTTTGTGACTGCAAATTATGTGGATGTTTTAACTTTATTGAAATTTATGTTTAATCAATTACAGAAATATTCAATCCTCCAATCAATGTATCTTTGTCACCTGTATATGAGGATATCAAAATCAGATGGAGTCCACCATTAACTGTACAGTCATACTCCAAAAACTGCTTTCAATACCAAATAAAGCTTTCTGAGACAAAGAAGAATCCTCTAATCAGGGTAATAAGAACAATTAATCTAAAGCCCATATACTGTATATTTATATTATATTAAATTGTCTGTTAACAAATGTCAAACTATGGGACATACTGTATCCAGTTATAAGCTTATTGACTGCCACATGCTCCTTCTTAATTTGATAAATGACATAACATTCTGTATGTTTTTCCATATAATATCAACCATTATATGTTAAAAAAAATTGGGTGTAGAACTGTAAAATCAACAAACCATTGAAATGTGTGTATGACTACAAAGTACTCATTTTGAGTGAATCAATTTAAAAATGAATATTATGCAATGTACACTTTTTTTTTACATTGTTTTATTTTTTCACTAATTTTCATAATGATGTACAGTAACAGTGTATAACCTACAACCATAACCTAACCACATGCTATGCAAATAAGTATAAAGGGAGCTGCTATTTCAATACTGTACTGTGACATATGTGATATACTCCTATAGATTTAAAGTGATTTAAACATATAATGGTGATATATCTAATGAATGTGATAAATAACTACAAATATGCAATATAAAAAGTTTCCAGCTCTGCAAACCCTCTTAAGACCTGTTCTTGTTCATCTAAATGATAGCTTTCTTCAAAATTCGGAGTGCATACATTGTAAGTTACCGAGAAACAGAAAAATACAAAATATAAAAATAGTGCAAATATGTTTCCACTGGATTGATAAAACACGAAAAGTGAGAAAAAGTGCACTCATATTTCTCCCAGAAAAAGCAGAGAGCAGGGTTTGCAGAGCTGGAAGCTTTTTATATTGCATATTTGTAGTTATTTATCACATTCATTAGATATATCACCATTATATTTTTAAATCACTTTAAATCTATAGGAGTATATCAAATATGTCACAAGGCACATACAGAGTAAAGTTTTCATATGGAGTACAGTTTTGGACACCGCTCCATAAAAAATTATATTATGGAACTAGAAAAGTGCAGAGAAGATTAATAAAGGGGATGGAAAATCTGACTTATGAGGAGAGGCTAGCTAATTCAGATGTGTTTACATTAGAAAAGAGGCATCTAAGAGGGAATATGATAACTACCGTACAGTATATACAAATATATTCAGAGACAATACAAGGAGCTTTCAAAAGAGCTATTCATCCCAAGGGTAGTACAAAGGACATAGGTTCATCCCTTGAGATTTGACCAGCAACAGAGGAAAGGGTTATTTACAGTAAGGGCAGTTAAAATGTGCAATTCAATATCCATGTCGACTGCGATAGCAGATACATTCGAAAATACCTTGATACCTTAAAAAAAAAAAGTTGGACATCTTTTTAGAAAGGAAATGTATACATGGATATACCAAATACCTTAACATGGAAAGGATGTTGATCCAGGGAGTACTCCAATTCTTGGAGTCAAGAAGGAATTTAATTTTCCCCTTATGAGACATCCTTCGATGATGTTTCACCGGGGGGTTTATTTTTTTGCCTTCCTCTGGATCAAAATACTGTAAGTACATATATAGGCTAAAGTATCTGTCTAAATTTAGCATAGTGTAGGTTGAACTTGATAGATATTTCATTTTGTTGATCTCATCTACTATGTAACTATGTTTATTCATTTAATTTAAAAAAAAGTATGGGAATAATCAGTTGCAGGAAGAGCGCTATTTATAATTCAAAATAATATTTTGTACTTATACCCTGTTTACAATATTCACCGGGATGCACATAATGTTACAGGCACTATCATCGCTTCATCCAAAGAGATGGCAGTCCAGTTTTCGTGCCCAGGGCACATTGAGAAAAGTGACTTGCTCAGGTCATTAGGGAGAGCTGATACTTGGATTCAAAATTATTATTTTTGTTGTTAGATATGGGCAAACTAGTTCAAATCAGTGTCCCTGAATTCACAGATTGCTTTGCCCAAACCCGCCCCCACCACTACCAAAATTCATCTACAGATTGGTTGCTTAAAAAGTTTAGTGGATAAGTTCGAAACAATCATTGAATACAATCCAGATGGATTTTTGAGAGAGAGAGAAAGCAACTTGGATTGCTTGGCTCATCAATCTGTGTGGTTTAGTATAAAGACAGAGGTTGTCATACCACACAAAAACAAAGGTTTTACATTTTAGGAGGGCTAACATTTTAGATATGGCAAATTATTTAGGAGACTCTTTGGCAGGGTTCGGGAATTGGTGTGGAGAGCAGAAGCAGTGGGAATAATTAAAAGATGTGATACTAAAAGCAATAGATTAGGTTAGTAAAAATACAAGGAGAAGAAAGTTGGTATTGTTTTCCAAAGGAAGTGACAGGGATTGTAAATATAAAGACAGCTTTTAGAAAATAGTATAAGCCTGATTCAGAGGGAGAAGGGTAGAGAACTGTATCAGGCTAGGCAGAAGGAGGCTAAGCAAATAATTAGATATGCAAAGACCCATGCAGAAGATAAAATATCTCTGTAAAGAAGGGGGGGGGAAACATTTTAGGTACAGTATATACAGTAAGTGCTACCTCTTTTGATATATAAGTGAAAGGGGAAAACAAAAGGAGGAATACAGTAGTACGACAAAAAACTGAAAGGAATAGTCTGGCTGAGGGAGAAAAAGGTATTGAAGATCACTGAAATAATTATTATTGCTCAATCTTCAGAGCTAAAGGGGAAGGAGAAGGACCAGAGTTGGGTAGTTGAAATACAGTACAAATGGAAAGAAGTTGAACAAAAATCCATTTACAGAGGAGAACGTCCTACTGGAACTTTAAATACTGATAGTGGACAAGTCAATGGCACTGTAAGAGATATGTGTAGAGGTATGCAAATGGAGACCTATTAGGGTGAAATTAACATATGGCTTTATTGAGCCAGTCCCTTTAAACAGCACAACAACAACAAATATACAAAACAACAAACACCAATCCCTTTGTAAGGGCCAACTTACTTCCCCCAGTCCCTCTCTTACAAGACTGAGAGGATAAGCCCATTTCCAGCCTACCACCCCAAAGTCTCAGCAGTACCTTAAAGCAGGTGACCCTTCAGATCAGTGGTGTCCAGGTGTCTTGTGTGCTTGAGGGTCCAGCCTCTGGCAGATTCCTGGGTCCTCTGCATCCAGGAAAAGAGGTCTGGTCCCCTTGTGTCTTGCTGTCAATATAATGTCCTCCTGTATTTTAAAGACCCTCTTCTCATGTCAGCACTGTTGTGTGCTGAGGAAAATCTCCCTAGGTCTGTTCTAGCAGGAGTTTTAAACCAGTCTCAGAGTCCTAATTAGCCAGATGGAGTCTGGTTAATTGCCTGGCTGCAGTTAACCAGCTCCCTGCTGGATTTAGAGGCAGTTTCTTACACAGGGATAAGTCCCAGTTACAGACACCATATGGGATACGGCCAAGGATATTGAAAGAGCTTAGGGGTGTGCTGGCAACACCATTATGTATCTATTTAACCAGTCACTATTAACAGATGTACTGTAGTTCCAGATGACTGGAGAAGAGCCAGCATAGTCACACTTCACAATGTGGAAGTAGGGCAGAGGCAGGTAGCACCAGACCAGTGCGCGTGACATCAGTAGGGAGAGAATTAATGAACACCTTGCTGATATAGAATTGTTGACAAGCTAAAGTGCAACAAACTACAACATCCCGGGCAGAATGTGGTTAAATGGGGGGTAATCCTGTCAACCAAATCTAATTTAATTGTTTTTGACTGAGTGACTAAGGTAAGATCCAGGTGGAGTAGTAGATGTGACTTCCCCTAATTTTAGTAAGGCCTTTGACACTGTCTCACAAAGAAGACTGTTAAACAAGGGGCAATGCTTGAGATTGTACTGTACTGTGGTAGAATTAATAATACATAGGTTGAAACCTAGGTCACCAAGAGTTGTGGTTAAAGGAGTACATTCAGATGAGGGGAAGGTAACCAGTGGAGTACCTCAGTGATTTGTCCTGAAGCCGGTGCTCTTTTTAATATCTTCATTAGTAACATTACAAAGTGTTTGGGCGCGAAAGTATGCATTTTTGAAGATAATGCAAAGATCTGCTACAGGTTTGACACTCCAGGGGGGTAAACAAAATGACTAATGATATAGGATTAGAGGAATGGTCAAGAGCATGGCAAATACAATTTAATGCCAAAGCAGAATACAGGATTAATGGCACTATAATGTCAACTACTGCAAAGGAAAGACACCTGGGAGTCATTATTGCAGCAGGCTTAAAAATAGGTGAGCAATGTAACAAATCTATGTGGAAAGCAAGCAGGATGTTAGGTTGTTTATAGAGAGGTATTATCAGTAGAAAGAGAGGGGTGATGATGCCCATTGGTGAGACTTAAACTAGATCTCTAGAGCACTGTGTCCTATTCTGGAGAATATGGCAGCTAGGCACACAGCATTGATACATGTTTTTAAGGGAGATAAATGCCTTTATAGCACGGTACTGCCTGCTGCGCGATTCACAAAGCAGTGATAACACTGCAGTATCACGCGTTAAAGTCTTTTTATCACCAAAAACTGGCAGTGATAAAAATGTCGTACGATAAAGCAAAAAATGGCAAACCCAACGTTTTTTGCCAGTCTGCAAGAATCACAAAGCAGTGATAAGTGAATCGCATTGTAAAAACTCACCGTTCCTTTTCACCAGCTAAAGGCTGGCGCAAAAGAGATGGAGCCGTGAATAAAAGCATTATTGTTTATTTTATGCACACCATTAATACAAAAAGCCGGTGGTTCCCGCAGGTGTCTGAGGGCCCAAAGGGGTCCCTGGTTTGTCCCAGCGGGTGTCTGGGGGTCCTCAGGTTGTTCTCGCGGGTGTCCGTGGACCCCTGGGTGGTCTCCGCGGGTGTTTGTGGGCCTCCTGGTGGTCCCCGCTGGTGTCCGGAGACCTCCAGTTGGTTCCCGTGGGTGTCTGGGGGCCTCACAAGGGTACCCGGGTGGTCCCTGCGGGTATCTGGGGGTCCCCGCTGTCCTGCAGTACCAATCATGTGCCCAAAATAAAACATGTCCACTGTGAAAAAAATACACCCCCTCCCCTCTTCCCGCCTAACACATACAGTACAGTAATGGGCAAAATTACTATTATCCAGATATGGATAATTGTGCATTTGCCCATTTAAAATAAAACATTAACCAGCAGAAATACTGTAAAAATAACTTGCACATACCCCTGCTAGCCTGCAATGATGAAGGCCATCCTCATCCTCATCACGTCCATGTCATCCATTGCCATAAACAATGCAATAAAAAATAAAATCTAATAGCTAATGGTTAGCTGTTAGTAACCGCTATAGTAATTAAGGGGTTAACCCACATTCCCCACTACCCACCCGGGAGGCCTAATCACCCTCCCCAGGCAACTATCACCACCCTCCACCCATTCATTGATACAGTGGGTACATCATGCTAATATAATATGGGCCTGATTTACAACTATAGCAATAAATGGTGAAGCAAACAAAAAACTGGCCCAAAATAAAAACACATTACATAGAAAATTAAACACATTACAAATGCCAATAAACCAATTTATTGACACAGTGGGTACATCATACCCATATAATATGACACGGTGTAATATGTCATGTGTTGTTGTTCATCTGAAGTTGTATTTACCTAATTTTAAGACCTGCTAAGGAACAGATGATTATTATTATGTTCTGAAATGTAAGACCAGAGAATTCAAAGAGGGTGTACTTTCTTTTTCACACAGCTGTATAGCCCTAAAGGGGCATACATAAATACATTTGCAATCAATGGGCAATCAAAAAATTAAAAAATTAAATAGCAATCAAAATACAATGAAAAAAACTGTAACAGAAAAATAACATACATTCAATCCAATTCAATAGGCATTTTGTGCCAAAACCGTTCCGAAAGCTGCTTCGGTGGATATAGAATTACCCCTTTAGTATTAAATAATATGTCATATTGGTTTTAAAGTAACTACGTTAAAGATGTTTAAAGAAAAACACAATCAATGTAATTGACAATGCTGTTTTAAATCACTGTTTCTTCTTTAGAAATGTATTTTTTATATATATGTATATATTATAACATAATATTAAACATGCATCATTTTGAAAAATTCTGAAATGTATATTAATCATTATCTAATGAAACTTTAAGGTTATCAGCAGCACAGAAGAAGAATATTTGTTTGCTGACTTGGATAAACACAGACGATACTCTATTCAAATCCGAGGAAGACAAAAACAATGTGCCAAAAGCAAATTTTGGGGTGAATGGAGCAAACCAGTTTTCATTGGTGAAGGTAAATTGCAAGCTGATTCCATGACGTGTAAAATCATACTGCTGTTAAATAACACAAGTTAAAACTCATTGGAGTCGTGTGACATTGGAGGCATAGCTCCATAGTGGCAGCAATGGCAACATTTCCTAACATACAGTATGGTTGCAGATTATGCTTTTATAAAATGTTTGCTATGCTTCATTGATTCATCTGAAAATCTAATCAAGAACAATATAGCAAAAGGCGGGAAGAAGAGGCTAGAGAGAATATGCTACCGTGACAAAAAAATAATAAACAAATGAGTCTGTTCTACTGTAGATTAAGCTTCATTGTACACTGTTTGATATTTTGGGCTATGTCACGATATTCTGTACCAACATATCCATGGTGAATATTCTGATTTTTAGTGGGATATGTGTAATTATCCAGTAGAATTGTGAAAAATGCAAATTTCATGTCCTGCATAGCTATTGTCAGATCTCAGAATTGAAATTAATTTTAAGCACAAAAACTTGAACCTACAGTACATGTACTATAGCTTGGCAGGTTAGTTTATCCAATTTTGTACCAGAGGGATTAGTAACATTTTGAAACATAATGTGTTACAGGCACAGGCCTTTTTGAAAGCAAAGGGTTAGTTTAATAGAGTCGTATTTACAGTAAAATGTAATTATAGGTGTTACAATGTTGCATACTGTACCTTGAATTAAGTCAGGAAGTTGAGTTTAAAAACGAAGAATGAAAACTTATTGAGGCAAAACAATTAATGAATATATATTATTATTATTATTATTATTGTTGTCTTTTATTTGTATGGCGCCAACATTTTCCACAGTGCAGTACAATCTGGAAGGGTATTGTATGGAAAAATAGTACATACTGTATATGTACAAACTAAAAAAAAGGGAAGGAAGTCCCTGCCCTATGGAACTTACATTCTAGAACCTATATAAAGCAGGAATCCTGTCTAGACTTTTTTCAAAGAATCCCCCAGTGCAATATTTTGGGCTCTGGAAGGACCCCAGGCTAGCAAAACTTTTTCCAGCATGCTGCATTCGATCAGTCCATCGCAAGCACTGGTTTACTGTGTATTGACTGCAAGTGGTGCTGTGGTAGCTCTTCCAGCAGAGAGGTATAGGACCTGCGGATCAGGTACCCCTCCTAAGACACCACACAGTCAGCACTTTACGCCAACCCGTCTGACCCTGACACCATAGTCTCCTTAGGGGCCTCTGGCCCGCGGCAACTAGACACCTCCTCCAGACACCCTATGTATCAGCCCGCAGGGTAACTAAGAACCAGCAATAGCCCTCTGTCTCAACACAGCTTGCCCTGTAGATTAGCATACTACTGCGGCCGAGTTTATTCGAGCATTTGCCCGTTCTCGGCCGCAACAGTAACCTGGCGCGCGCCGGAGGGTGCCGGGCACGCGCCGAAGCAGCGGAAGAGCGCCCTCCGATCGGGGCGCTCTCCCTCCCGCTGCCGGGTCCGCCGGGTCCCCCGGAACCCCCTGCCGCCGTCCCCCACATCGCGGACACCAGGGCTCCCTCGGGGAGCCCTGGACGCGCGTGCAGGGGGCGCTGGCACCCGATGACACGTGACCGCGCATCGGTGATGCGCGGCACGCTGAGGGAGTGCGGCTCGCAAGCCGGGACATTTCCCGGCTTGCGGAATGAGCCGCACTAGGATAAAGTGTGTCGGTAGTGTAGGCTGCAGTTCTGTGGCGGGGAAGGTAGGCCCTGGTTATTGTATGCCGGAGACCCCTGGACACTACACCTAGCCTCCCTCTTTCTTTAGCCCTAGTTCTGGAAGCGTACTTCATAACTTCCAGCCTTGCGTCGCTGAAAGCCTGTCCTGTTGCTGATCTCAGCAGTGCCTCCATAAGTAACAGTGTTTCCACAACCCCATGGGAGATTCCCCTGTTACCAGGTGTTTGGTGCATGCTACCTGTTGGCTCACAGGAGATACTGAGTGGTCCGCATATGGTAGTGGGGACGTCTGGACAGGCATCTGGGGTACATTACCTTTGTTTATTCCTGGGTACACAGTGCATCCATCTACTGCAGGCTCCAGATGCATAAAGGCAATCTCCCACAGCAGAACGTACTCCTCTCCCCCCAGAAAGATTACACAGCAGGTAGGAGGTATAGATAACTGGAACCGATTTATTGCTCCTCTGCATACACAGTATTATAGGCGTCCTGCCCAATACAGTTATCTGTAGGTCTCCAACTTCTGGATGGTCCCTGGACCTCTACTCCGGGCCAAGGGCACCCAAAGCAGTCCTTACTCTTCTTTGCCCATCTAGCAGGGACAGGGGAATGATAATCCCTCACTCTCCCCCAAGGGGAAGAGGAACAGGGGATGCCAATGCACAAGCAATCCTGCGTGATACCTGCCTCTCTCAACGGTAGAGACACTGCCTACATTTGGGGTTGCAGCCCCAAAGTACATTTGGAGGAAGGTACAAGGTCTGAACCCAGGATTGGGTAGAACACGGGGCTTGTCCCACTTCCTCCCCTATCACTCAAGGGAGCTGCCTCTGTGTTGAAAATCCATATTTGGTCCTGTCACTGCCTGCTCTGTTACCAGGGCTTGCATGATAGAGAGGGCAGACTGGTAGCAAACCAGGCATGGCTACAGATATATCAATGTTTCTGGTTCCCTTTGGGAAATTAATATTGCTGCTCTGCAAGCCTCCCTCATTTGCGCCAATAGCAAACTGCAATGTCATCTGAGATTTGTATTGTATCTTTCTGTTACGGTTTAGCTCTACCCCCTGGATACAACCATTTAAAAAAAAATGTAAGTAAGACAAGAGAGAATTAGGTAAATAGGGTAAATAAGGGGAAGAGAATAAGGTAGCAAAAGGGTAAATACTGTAAAAGGGAGAACATAAGATAAAGAAAGGGGAAACTAAGTCACAAGTACAGTAAGTGAGAAAGTTTCAAAAAATGCATTCACAAACCTTTTACCAAATTCAGCTCTTGGCAATCACAAATAGAGCTTGAAATCAGGCTTTTGCTAGGGAGAATGGAGGGGGAGAGGGAGAGTGCAAGAGAGAGAGATAGAGTCTTATTTATATGTGGAGAGATAACTGTGCAAAAACTGAACACACCTGTAAAACTTCTGTAGCCCCCTCCCTAATTTTCCCCCAGCCTGGCACATAAGTTCTGGTAAGAGCACGCCGTGCTGGGGTTAATAGTGAGCTGGTAACATCACAGTTCCTCAGTTGCTGAGTGTAGCAACTTACAGGCACAAGTCTGGGCTTGTGAAGCTACTAGAATGAGAGGGAGGGATAGTATGGCTCCTCTTGCTCTATGACTAAGTGGAAGTTGCTAGAGAGAATAGTCAGTTGATCCCACACCTAGGGAAGTGCAGGTTCATCCCTCATCTAGGGATGATGAACAGGGATTTCTAATAAAGACTGCCTGGGGGCCTCAAGATCCTGGGATGACAGTCTATGGCGAGTGAAGAGAAGCAAGACCTTCCTATGTATGTATGTATGTCTTTATTTATATCGCGCCATTAGTGTACATAGCGCTTCACAGTAGTAATACACGTGACAATCATATAAATAACAAATAATACAAATAACAGATCATGGGAATAAGTGCTTCAGACATAAAAGTAACATTTCGGAAGAGGTGTCCCTGCTCCAAGGAGCTTACAATCTAATTGGTAGGTAGGCAGAGCGTAAAGAGACATTAGGAGGGAATTCTAGTAAGTGCACCTGCAGGGGGCCAAGCTTTATTTATCATGTGTCTAGTATTATCCACGATGCTACTCATATGCTTTGTTAAGCAAGTGTGTCTTAAGGTGGGTCTTAAAGGTGGATAGAGAGGATGCTAGTCGGGTATTGATGGGAAGGGCATTCCAGAGGTGTGGGGCAGTCAGTGAAAAAGGTTTAAGGTGGGAGAGGCCTTTAGATACAAAGGGGATAGAGAGAAGACATACTTGAGCAGAACGCAAAAGTTGAGATGGAGCATAGCGAGAAATTAGGGCTGAGATTTAAGGAGGGACAGAAGAGTGTAAAGCTTTAAAAGTGAGGAGTAGAATTGAGTGTGAGATGCGGGATTTGATAGGAAGTCAGGAGAGTGATTTGAGCAGGGGAGAGGCTGAGAGAGTTAAGAAATAGTAGAGTGATTCTGGCAGCTGCATTTAGGATAGATTGTAGGGGAGACAGGTGAGAGGCAGGAAGGCCGGACAGCAGGAGGTTGCAGTAATCGAGACAGGAGAGAATGAGGGCCTGAGTCAGAGTTTTAGCAGTCGAACAACAGAGGAAAGGGCGTATCTTTGTAATATTGCGGAGGAAAAAGCGACAGGTTTTAGAAACGTTTTGAATGTGAGAGGTGAATGTGAGAAAGGAGTCGAGGGTGACCCCTAGGCAGCATGCTTGGGCTACTGGGTGAATGATAGTACTACCAACAGTAATGTGGAAGGAGGCAGTAGGGCCAGGTTTGGGAGGAAGTATGAGGATCTCGGTTTTTGTCATGTTAAGTTTAAGTCGGCGTAGGGCCATCCATGATGATATTGAGGAGAGACATTCTGAAACTTTGGTCTGTACAGCAGGTGTAAGGTCAGGGGTTGAAATGTAAATTTGAGTGTCGTCAGCATAGAGGTGATATTTAAACCCAAGAGGTGTGATTAGGTCACCTAGAGAAAGTGTGTACAGAGAAAAGAGAAGAGGTCCCAGGACAGAGCCCTGGAGTACCCACACAGAGAGATCGATAGAGGAGGAGGGTGTTTTAGCAGAAGAGACAATGAAAGTACGATGGGAGAGATAAGAGGAGATCCAGGATAGAGCTTTGTTCTGAATACCAAGAGTGTGGAGAATGTGAAGGAGAAGAGGGTGGTCGACGGTGTCAAATGCTGCAGAGAGGTTGAGTAGTATGAGCAGAGTGTAATGACCTCTGTCTGTGGAAGCATGGAAGTCATTAGTTATTTTAGTGAGGGCTGTTTCAGTGGGTGAGCAGTGCGGAAGCCAGATTGTAGAGAGTCTAGGAGAGAATGGGTGTTGAGAAAGTGGAGCAAGCGAGAGAATACGAGACGTTCAAGTAGTTTAGAGGCAAAAGGCAGGAGGGAGACAGGTCGATAGTTAGAAAGACAGGTAGGGTCAAGCTGGCTCTTTTTGAGTAATGGTACAAGTGTTGCATGTTTGAAGGAAGAGGGAAAGGTACCAGAGTAGAGTGAGGAGTTAAAAATGTGTGTGAGCGTAGGGGTTATAGTAGGAACTATAGGAACTCCTATAGTTTTAGGAGATAGGAGGGAATGGGGTCAAGAGGGCAAGTGGTAGAGGGAGAGGAGGAGATCAGCAGTGACACATCTTCATCTCAGACAGCGGAAAAAGAGTCAAGGAAGGCAGGAGGAGAATTGGGAAGCGGTGTAGGATGGGAGGAGGATACTGAGGGGATATTCTGACGTATGGATTCCACCTTTTCCTTAAAATAATCAGCAAAGTCCTGAGCGGAGATGGAGGAAAAAGAGGCAGCTGAAAGTGGTTTGAGTAGAGAGTCAAAGACAGAAAAGAGGCGGCTTGTGTTAGATTTGTGTGTGTTTATTAGTGAAGAAAAGTAGGGTTGTTTCACTTGAGAGAGGGCAGAGTTGAAACAGGATACAGTAGCATAAAGTTGTAGTGAAGGAAGTCTGCGAAAGTGTGAGATTTCCTCCAGAGGCGTTCAGAGGAACGAGTGGAGGAATGCAGCATGCACATGTGGGAATTTAGCCAGAGTCTGGGGTTAGAAGGGCGAGGATGGCACAGAGAAAGTGGAGCATGCAGATCAAGAGAGGAGGATAAGGCAGAGTTGTAGTTCCTGACCAGGTTGTCAGGGTCTGTAGCAGAACTGAGAGAGGAGAGAGAGGAGCGTAAAGTGGACTCAAAGGCTGGTAGATTAATAGACAAGGGGTAGATGGAGAAGGGAAGAAGCGAGAGAGAGATAATGAGATGAGGTGATGGTCATAGAGAGGAAAGGGGGAAATGGAGAAATCAGAGAGCAAAAGTTTTTAGTGAAAACCAGATATAGATAGTGGCCATCCTTGTGGGTGCTGGCTGCAGTCCACTGTTGAAGGCCAAATAAGAGGTTAGAGAGAGAAAGCGTGCAGCCCAGGAGAGAGAGGGGTCATCAATGTGGCAGTTGAAGTCTCCAAGGAGAAGAACAGGAGAGTCTGATGAGAGAAAGAAAGAGAGACAGGATTCAAAGTGAGAGAGAAAGGCAGAAGGGGAATGAGTAGAGGTAGGTGGGCTTTAGATGACCGCCACGTAGACAGGGAGAGGAGAGAAGATCTGGACAGTGTGAGCCTCAAAGGAGGGAAAAGCAAAAGAGGGGGGAATAGGAAGGGTTCGTAATGACAGAGAGAGGAGAAGAGGAGCCCCACGCCTCCACCCCTGCCACCAGGGCGCAGAGTGTGGGAAAAAGAAAGTCCCCCAAAAGAGAAAGCAGCTTCCAGAGCAGAGTCAGACTGAGTGAGCCAAGTCTCAATTATAGCGAATAGGAGCATAGAGTGAGAGAGAAAGAAGTAATGGACAGAGAGGCACTTGTTAGAAAGGGAGCGAGCATTCCAAAGGGCACAGGAGAACGGGAGAGAGGAGGGAGGGTTGCAGGGAATTGGTATGAGTTTTGGAGGGATTGACACCGGAAGAGTAGAAGTTGCATTTGGCAGACGAGGACAAACACATGTAGAAATAAGGCAGGGACCCGGATTGGGCGAGATATCCCCAGAAGCAAGGAGGAGAAGTATGGATAGAAGAGAATATGTGAGGATGTTTTGTAGGGTTGTGGTTTAGTGCAGGGTGTATAGCTGTGTAGTGACAGAGGGCGCAGGTAAGAAAGTAGTTCATGTGAGCTGAGAAGTGGCGAAGAAAGGAGAGATGGAGATATATGAATAAAGTTGGAGACATGAGGCTGGTAGAAAGAAGTGCATAATTTGAAAACAAGTGAGGCCATAGCAAATATGAATAGTAGAAGCGGCATCACAGCAATAGTTAAGTGCCACTTGTTAACTCCTTTTGAACTTCCTTTTAAACTTCAGCACTAACATTCTACTTTAACCTGTCTACTTCAAACATGGCTGCAGACAGCAAGGCTGCTGTGTGCTTACTTATAGACTTCTAAAATGTTACCTGACTGGCCCAACCAACTTAATTAGCACATGTGAGAGACATTAGAACAGGTGGTTTTTCTAAGCAGGGTGTTGTCTTGCCCAAGTGTGAAAGCTGAAATTAATTATGACGCAGCAGGGGATGATTTGAAGACAGACAGACAATTGAAATATGGATTTACCTAGCTAGAACTTAAATAGACACAGCAGGGGATGATTTGAAGCTCAGGCAGAAGGAGTATTCTGAGACACAGGGTGCTACAGTCTAGGACGCCAACAGGAGACCACTCTTGCGGAGGAGGTAGGTGAACCAGGCTCCTCTGTTCAACATAAGGCTTCAGGTGGACTAGAGGCTAAAGCCCTTAAGTACTTACCTGAGAGGGACGGGTCTCGGAGTGATGCTGAGAGGAGACAGAGGGGATATTACCATTGCTGGTATTTCCTGCCTTGGTTAATGGCTGAGGATGCCTAGTGCTATCCTGCCAAGGGAAGGGGTGATGCCCCTGGGCTGGGATGTATGCAGAGATTGATCCCTGATGCAGTGGAAGCCCTGTCAATAAACTCCTTTAAGTTGCAAAAGATTCTGACGCCCTATTTCTTATTCTGTCCTCACAACCACCACTTCATCCTCCATTACAGCCAAGGCCTAAACCTGCCAGAAGGAACCCTGAGATTACAGGCAACGAACCGGGAATCCAACACTCTAATCCCAATCGGGAGTGGTTTGGAACCCTGTTCACACACATGTACACCCTATCTCCTGCTACCAGTGGGAGGGATAGGGGTGTTACACATGTATAATTTGGGTATGCAATATAGTTAAATGATTGAAATTAGCATATTTCCCAGGTATCTCAGGTGAGTTTTTTTTTTTTTTTTTAAGTGGCAATTTCGCATGGTTCGCAAACTGGGGAGAAAGATTTGCACATCTCTAAAAACATTATAAGTATATGATAATAATTTTTCAAAACTCAAATTTTAGTGCGATAGGAAAAACACGAGATGTCCAATGACCTCTTAAAATTAAAAAAGCTAACCTTACCATTTATGCTAAACTCACCAACATATTCTATTTTTAGATAACGAAGGAATTCAGGCTTGGCTCCTACTTCTCATTATTATGCTTTGTACATTTTCCATTGGAGTTCTCACAATATATCTATGGAAAAGGTAAGTAGGTTACTTCTCAACTTGTTACAGTATGTTTTGCTTAATAATGTGTTTCAACAGTTTTGCTTAAGTAGGATAATAGTAGCACACTGTAGGTAAAAATATTTATTCTAATTATTTGTTGCCATGTAGAACTGTGGATATGGGTAAAGTTGAAGCATATCATTGTTTTCTGTCTATAATACCGTATATGGTAGCTTCAGCCAATACTGTTTTATAAATTAGTTTATAAGGATGACATTGGTGGGGTGCAATGAATCCATTCAGTCGTTTTTAAATATATATGCAAAGATACATATAGCCCTTGTGATGTCTATTGTGGCTTCAATGGATCTTCATTCTAATATCATACCGTATTTAGGCAACATGCTTGTCTTGTTAATCTACTAAAACAAGGATTCCTGAATTCTCTACCTCCTAATGTGCTAATCAGCAATATAGAACTTTGACTTCAGCAGAACAATGTACCTGGCATCTAAAGTACACTCATGAACATCTGACTAATAGAAATGTACAAATGTCTTCAAATGTGCTTTGCGAAATATTTTTTAAATAGTGTTTTTGTGAAATTTTTCGTGAAAGTAACCGTGCTCAACGTTGGATAAATTTTGCAAAAAATGACAATATAAAGGATCATGTGACCAAAATTTACGGTCACGTTACCTGCAAATTTACCTTTAATGTTAGGCAAATTTTTTTTGTGAACTTCAAAATAAAATGGCAAATTCTACACATTTCTACTTGTGATTGCAGCTAATTGCCATTCATTCTTGGCGATTATGAGGCACTGTTAGGTGAGATGGCAAAAAATAATTTTCCTTAGTTGCATGGCATCTTAAAGGTAAACTATACGCCAGTTAAGAAAAATGTTAAATGTTTTCATGTAATGCTAATAACGTTTCGTATTAAAAATACAGTATCAAGAAAAGTCTAAGGGGGCCATGCACTAAGCTCCGATAAGTCACTTTTAGAGCGCAAAGTGCTCTTAGGACGTGATTTTGAGCTCAACCCGATGCACTATGCAACGCAAACAGGCACTTTGCGCTCTAAAACTGACTTTTTTCTGGAATTTTTTCAAAGTCCAACTTTGCTCGTTCGTAACCCTGTTTGCGTTAAATTCTGCCCTTAAGCGGGATGCACTAAGCAACGCAACCTTAGCGTACGCGAAAGTTGCGTTGATCAGAACACATCAGGTCAGAGTAGACGCAAAAAAAGCTGGACTTAGAAAAAATTATTGCTTTTCATTTTTGCATGCGCAAAACCCATACAACAGGCCGGCGGGTGTCCCCGGCTGACCCCGCGGGGGTCCCCGAGGGAGCCCGGGGGTCGCGCAGGTGTCCCCGGCTGACCCCGCGGGGCCGGGGGTGGGGATCCCCGGCTCACCAAGCGTGGTTTCCCGCAGGAGTGCGGGGGTCCCTGCGGGAGTCCAGGGGTCCCCGCCGGAGTCCCGGTGTACCTGCGGTACCAATGTTGCTCCTCCAAAAATAATAAAAAATATTTATAACTAAATATACCCCCCTAACACATACTATACAGTAATGGGCAAAATTACTATTATCCACATATGGATAATAATGCATTTGCCCATTTTAAATACATATATATTACAATAAATACAGTAAAAACATATTACACTTACCTTTTACTGGCGCCCACGATGAAGGCCGTCTTCATCCTCATCTTCATCCTGCCCATGCCCCTCCGGTGCTGCAAAACATGCACAACAATCACAATAGCCAATGTAATGTCCCCTAACCCTTAATCACCATAGCGGTTATTAACCGCTACAGTCATTAAGGGGTTAACCCACCCTCACCCACCACTCGGGAGGCCTACATACCCTCCCCCACTAACCCGCCCACCCCGTGAGGCCTAACCACCCTCACCCACTACCCAGCCGGGAGGCCTACCCACATACCCTTGGGGCCAATACCCCCTCCGCCCACCCCCAGTACCCACAATAAAATCAATACACAGCCCCACAATAAACATCATTCTATTTATTAAATAGATAACCCACCCCCTGATCCCCCCCCCATAAATACATGATTTATTCTTTTACATACAGGGTTCATACCCCAGGCCCACGTGAGTCCCCGGTGGGCCTGACGGGTCACCTCACAGACCTACAGGTTACCAGCAACTTGTTTCATACAGGTTCTGGAGGCCTGTTGGTGGGTCCCGCCAGGCGCCATGGCCCACCAGGTGGTCTGCACGGGTCACCGTGGTGCACAATTGGGTCCCCACGGTAGGCTGCGGATGTCTGGGGGCCCCGGGTCAGACCCACAGGTGTCTGAGGGGCCTCGGGTGGTTCTCACGGGGGTCTGGGGACCCACGGGTGGGCACTACGGGTCCGCGGTGCCCCCACAGATGTGGGGCCACCGGTTCTTCCCCGCAGGTGTCCCCCGTGGACCACGCAGTCTGGTACCCGTGAGATACCCGAAGATACCTCAGGTGGTCTCCAGAGGTCTCTCGCAGACCAAAGGACAAACCCTGTATGTAAAAAAAATAAACCGGACCTATACATTAAATACATACATCCACCCCCCCCCAACACATACAGTACAATAATGTGCAAAATAACTATTATCCAGATATGGATAATAGATTATTTGCCCATTATGAAACACATAAAACATGCATAAATCAAAACATGAATTCTTAATCTTAAAATCACCACATTGCATTTTAAAATAAATTCTGCAGCAATTGTAACTATAAACCAACAAACCAGCAGCTACACAAATGTATATGAAATGTCACACAATTGCATTGAGTGTGTACATGATGCAAATAATCTGTGCATCATGTAACACTATGCAAAATATATGTAACAATAAAATACACTATGAACAATGTCTCCTAACCACTAATGCCACCCTGAAAATCAAATAGAAACTAAGCAACATCAATACAATTAGCATCAATCAATTAATCCATTTCCTCAAACAATTACAATACAATACAAATCAATTATACAATTCCCTATTCAATTCCTAAAGCCAAACCATTGCCAAAAGAATTCTAATTTAAAGTAACCACCATCATTCTAATCTAACTACCAGAAATAAGCCATTACAAAAAACCTGTAACTAAATACAAATTACATTATTCACAAAAATGACAAAATAAAGCTGATAAATACATTAGCCATACATGAAAAGAACATAAACATTAGCAACAGTTACAGGCCCCGGTTTGAGGCATCGGTGCCAGTGTGAACTCCATCTTTATAGAGCCCACGTCGCTTCTTGGATGCTATAAAGATGGCGGCGACACTGGCACCCGATGACCCATACTGGGGCCTGTATCTCGGGAAGTAGGGGGTCTCTGAGGCAGAAATCAATGCGGTTCAGCTCAGGGGACCCCCTGCTCCTGCACACTATTATTAAAAATACATTAAAGCAGCTTCATTACCATAGCGGATAGCGGCTAAGGTAATGAATTATTATTTATTGTTATGTGTGTTTTAATACTAGTGTAGATCTGCAGGGGGTCTCCTGAGCTGAACCGCATTGGTTTCAACCTCGGGGACCCCCTACTTCAGGAGATATAGGCCCCTTTATGGGGTGCCGGTATCCTCTGCAGAATTTAAATGTCCCTGTCACGTGTCGCGGGAGCTTTAAAGTGCAGGGGATACCGGCACCCCATAACAGGGCCTATATCTCCAGAAGTAGGGGGTCCTCGGACCTGAAACCAATGCGGTTCAGGTCCTGAGACCCCCTGCTCATGTACACTATTATTAAAATGTATTTATTTAGTGTACGATTGCCTGTAACAGTCTTGCATGGAGATGGCAAATCTCCATGCAAATGTTACATGCGGCTTTTTTTAAGTGAAACTTCTTTAGTGGCACCTCATTCGAACTGGGGTAAAATTGGATTGTGGAGACAGAAATGAAACAGATGTGACGTCAGTGCTGGCAGTTGAGGCCGGGCTGTGTTCTGGCTCAGCCCGACCCCAACATGATCCCAACTGCTCAAAAAATCAGATGCCGCCGCCGGCGACGCTCCCCCCACACGGCCGCAGACATATGCGGCTGCGGCGGCGATAGCTGCCGGCGCTGCTCCAAACGGCCGCAATTCCCCCCACGTGCATTGCTACGGCTCCCCGGGCTCTCTGCCCCAGCTGCGACATATGCGGCGGTGGCGGCGGCGGCGATAACCGCCGGCGCCGCTCCTAATGGCCGCAATTTCCTCCAGGAGGAGATGGGCGCGGGCGGCATCTGGGGCAGCGGGGACCCGCTGACCGGCTCCTGGGACCAGGCCCGCTCTCTGTCCCAGCCGCCCGCTCTGCCGGGCTGGAGTGGAGACTCAGACAGAGCCCCCCTGCGCATGCGCATGTGCTGCTGGGCTCACTCGCGTACAGGCAGCAAGGGGAGCTGTTCAGCTACCGCCAAGCTCTGTGCTGCCCATGCCGCACATGCGCATTAGTCATGGCGACGCTGCCGGACGCCACACATGCACAGAAGCGGCTGGCCGCGGCACCGTTCCCCCCACAAGCTCCTAACGCCCATTGACAGCGGCACCATTCCGCCCTCCACTGACGCGGGCGTTCCCGGGCCCCCTGTGTATGCATGTGTGTCAGTCAGTGTGTGCATGTGTGTCAGTCAGTGTGTGCATGTGTGTCAGTCAGTGTGTGCATGTGTGTCAGTCAGTGTGTGTATGTGTGTCAGTATATGTGTGTCAGTGTTGTTGGTGTAGTGTGTGTGTGTCAGTGTGTGTGTGTGTCAGTAATGTGTGTATGTGTGTGTCATGTGTGTGTCGAGTAGTGTGGGTATGTGTGTCAGTCAGTGTGTGGAGGTGGTAGTATTGGTGTATGTGATTGTGTGTTGTGGTCAGCCGTGTGTGTTGTGGTATGTGTGTCAGTGTGTGTGTGTGTGTGTGTATGTGTGTCAGTTGTGTGTGTGGTCATGTGTCAGCAGTGTGTGCATGTGTGTGATGGTGTCAGTCAGTGTGGGTGTGTGTGTGTGTGTGTCGTGTGTGTCAGTGTGTCAGTGTGTGTGTGTGTGTGTGTGTGTGTGTGTCAGTCAGTGTGTGTGTGTGTGTCAGGATTGCCTAGACCTCCTGCCTAGCCATAGCTTCCTTGTCCACTGGGTGTGCTGCTGTCTTCTGTTGGCTCTTGGTTCCTCTGTCTGTCTGTCTTCTTGTTGCTCCTGTCTCTGTCCTTTTTATAGCTGCTTCCTCTGTTGCTCTTGCCTTTGCTTGCTAGTCAGAACTCTACAGTATGCTCATGCTTCTTTGATCCTGACCTGTTTCCTGTCCTGTATCTGTACCTGTATTGTATGCTCACAGAGTAAAGGTCCTTGCTAGTAATCTGGCTTGTCCCTGGTATTCTTCCCGGTCATACCCGCTCCCCGTCTCAGTCCTGCTCCCCGCTCCCCCCCCCCGTTCTCAGTCCCTGCTCCCGGACCTGTCCTGCCCCGCCTGTCCTGTGTCCATTCTCCTCGTTGCCGACCTCTGCTTGTACCTGACTTCTGCTGCCTGCCGCCTGCCTCGGACCCCTGCTTGTGACCCCTACTACGCTCATGCTGTTTTGGCCACCGAGATCCTACCCCGCCACAGGAGTCTCCCTGACAGAAAGCAAAAGGCCACTCTGGATCTCGCTGGAACAGATTCTTCTTCGCCCCTGCACCCTTTCCTGCCTGCTGCAGCGACACATCCGCAAGGTTGAAGATAAGTGCTTTCGTTTCTTTTTTGGAGATCCAAGTTGGATTTTGAAAGGTTTTTTTTTTTGTTGCTGCTAAGTGTTCTGCAAGAATTATGCGTTCATAACGAAAAAACATTTTTCTGAGACGAGAACTGTTGCTACCGACTATTGCAGCTTTCTTTGAGATGTTTATTTTGCAAAGGTTTTCTGCAGGGTTTTTTGTGCCACTTTCTCCCTGAGAAGAATTCCCTTTTACAAAAAAAAAAAAAAAAAAAGAAACCCTCCCTGCAGTGCCTGTTTTTGCCGTTTTCGCGACTTTCATTGCCTGGACAGGAGTTGTCTCTGCATGTGGTGGGCCCACTGCAGATTTTCTGACTCACATTTGTTTTGAGACGGTTACCTTGATTTACTGCTGTTCACAGGTCTTATTTCAAAAGACAAAAGTGCTCCCATTATTTTTGTTGCTACATGCTTTGATTTTCTTGCTCTATAGTTTTTCATATGATTGGTTCTAAGGTTTCAGGTTTACCTGAAGTTCCCTAAAGTTTGTTTCTCTGCAACTTATGATATCCCACGCCTGATATCAAAGGTTTCAGATTTGACTGCAGGGTTCTCTGTCTGAATTCCTATGTCAAAAGTTTCAGATTAACTACAAGTTTTCTCTGGATTAGTTTCCTGCTGTCTATGATATTTCTATGCTGATATCAAAAGTTTCAGATTCAACTGCAGGTTTTCTTTGTCTATATGATATCCCTACGCCTGACGCATAAGATTTAGATGTAACTGCAGGTTTTCTTTGTCTATATGATATCCTACGCCTGATGCATAAAGATTTAGATGTAATGCAGGTTTTCTTTGTCTATATGATATCCCTACGCCTGATGCTAAAGATTAGATGTGAACTGCAGGTTTTCTTTTCTATATGATATCCTACGCCTGATGCATAAAGATTTAGATGTAAAGCGGTTTTCTCTGTCTGTATGATATCCCTACGCCTATTGCCTAAAGATGCAGTATAACTGCAGGTTTCTCTGTCTATGTTTTTTTCCTTGCATTTAATCTCTGTGACTGATGTTAAAGTCTCAAAGGTCAGCTCTCCTATCTGTGTCTCTCTGTGTCTAATATTCCGTTGTTCATTCTACTGCTTCTGCTTTAAAAACACATTTCCTCTTTACTGGTGTCTTAGGAAGTGTGGTTTAATTATGGCCCCACTCAAACAGTCTGAGCAGTAAATGTGAACAAGTACCACTGATTCTTCAGAACTCTCAAATCAAGGAAGAAGAAAAAGAAGGGAGGCATTACTGTGGAAGTTGCAGAAGGAATTAAGAATGAAAAATTAACCTCAGAGTCTGCATTTGATGAAAGAGATTGCTGCAGCTTAAGGCCACTCACAGACGTATCCCAAGAATAGTGGAAGAAAGAAAGATGCCCCTACTCAGACGCTGCAAGCTGCACAGAAAGCGATTGATTGTCTTTATGAACGTTAGATAAGGGCAGAGGCCAAGACTGCACTACAAAGCTGTCTATCTTCAGCATTGCTAGTGTGTTCTCCAGGGAAAGAAAGAGAGCAGTTGGAGAGGGACAGGGTAATCCTGTCAAGTAAGCTGGAGAAGGCCTATGCTGATAATGCGCAGTACCAGAGTTCATGGCTCAAGTTGGCACAAAATTGGAAGCCTCTGAGGAGAAGAATTGCCACTTCAACCCAGAACTACGTTCTTTGGAGAGATCTTCGAAGGGGTTAAATAGCAGTTTTGAAATGGTAACCCAGGAGTGCAAGATCTCTATGTCCAAGTCATGAAGGAGATAAGAAGCTCCATGAATTAGGAGGAGAGGAAGAGAGAAACAGTTGGCCCAGGAAAGTTTGAACGTGCAGACAGCACTGCAGAATGCAGAGAGAGTGCTGCAAGAGAACGTGTCTCCCTGGAGCGGCCACAAGCAGAAAATATGCTGCAGAGTCAGACTGCGAGAACTGCGTACACATCTGCAGGACACCAAAGAGAAATGGGTAAATGCTGAAGAAAAGCAGCGAGGTCTGCAGGAAGAAAAGTTCCAGACTGCCACAAAATAAGTATGATGCAAGTTATTTGAGTACCCAGTGTGTCCCCAAAGAACAGCATGAGGAGCTGAAGGCCACACTGAGATAGAACCAGAGCCTCGCTGAGGAAGAGCTGAGCTAAAGTAGCAGCTGACACAACATCTCAGCAGCTCACAGCGCTGCAGGCGCAGATCGCTGAACTCAAACACAGCTTGCCAAAAAGGAGGAGAGAGAGAAGGTTTCCGTCTGTCAAGTGGCCTGGGCTGACACAGCGCTATGAGGTCAATGGCCGAGCGCTGCAATTATTGGACCACACGCCCGTGATAAGGTCCGGCTGCAGCTGGAGCTGGACAATGCCCGGAAGGAGTACCGGCAGGGCAGATCAGAAATGAAGAAGATGAAACATTTAAGCTTACTCTGAGTCAGCTGGGAGATATGGAGTCCGACTCAACTCCAAAGAAGCCGAACTGACACACTGCATGAGTGGGGAAAAGAAGTGCAGAAGGACAGCTTCAAGAGCTGAAAAATCAATAGTGTGGTCTTAATGAGACTTTAGGTGATACCACAAACGGCAGTACAAAAGGAGACCATGGAGCGTGAATTCTATGTTCCACTTACACATGTGAAAAGTCTGCACCCGTCATTGATGCCCACATTCCTGATGTCCATGCCTTGCAATGGAGTTGAACGTATCCATTGGGAAGTTCCAGATTCCAAAACTAAAAGAGATATTGGTCACAAAAGAGACCACGGAAAGTGAATATGTCCCTCTGCCGCATGGGGAAGAGCCTGATGTAACTGTGTCGATGCCCCTGCTATGCAGTTAGACGGATCCCTGGTGAAGGTCTTGTTGCCTAATATTCTTGATGCTGATGCCAACGCTCTGCGATAAGGATTAAAGCACCTCTCACAGATTTCCCATCAGCACTTGACGTACACATTAAGTTGGCCTTCCATCAAGATTTCCCTGAAGAGCCTGGAAGGTGTGCCGGAGTTGTTGCTGATCCCTATGTTCCTGCAAAACTTGGAGTGTGTGTCCGAAGGCCAATCGTGAGTGGCCTTCCATCAGGGACATTGCTAAACCAGGAGGGTTGTCAGGAGGATCTACTGGCTCTCTGCCCCTGCTTTTGGGTTGAACGCACCATTTGGAGGTTCTTGCGCGCACCAAATGTACCTGTGGAGTACCCTCTGCCCACTGACAAGCCACCAGAGGTGGGTCACCTTGAGTCGCCATTTCCAGGCCTCCGGGAAGAGCTGGAGGATCGTCCGGAGAACGCTCTTGTGAGAGGGGGGAGTAATGTCAGGATTGCCTTAGACCTCCTGCCTAGCCATAGCTTCCTTGTCCACTGGGTGTGCTGCTGTCTTTGTGGCTCTTGGTCCTCTGTCTGTCTGTCTTCTTGTTGCTCCTGTCTCTGTCCTTTTTATAGCTTGCTTCCTGTCTGTTGCTTTTGTGCTTTGCTGTAGTCAGACTCCTACAGTATGCTCATGCCTGTCTTTGATCCTGACCTGGTTTTACCTGTATCTGTACGTATTGTAGTCTGCTCACGAAGAAAGGTCCGCGCTAGTAATCTGGCTTGTCCTGGTTATTCCTGCTCCCCGGTCTCAGTCCCGTCCCGTTCTCAGTCCCTGCTCCCCGTTCTCAGTCCCTGCTCCCGGACCTGTCCTGCCGCCTGTCCTGTTTCAGTCTCCTCGTTGCGACCTCTGCTGTGACCTGACTTCGCTGCCTGCCGCCTGCCTGGACCCCTGCTGTGACCCTACTCTAGCTCAGGCTGTTCTGGCCACCGAGACTCACCGCCACGGAGTCTCCGTGGACCGTGTGTCAGTCAGTGTGTGTGTGTGTCATGTGTATGTGTGTCAGTCAGTGTGTGTATGTGTGTCAGTCAGTGTGTATGTTTGTCAATTGTCAGTGTAGTGTGTAGTGTGTCAGTCAGTGTGTGTGTGTATGTGTGTCAGTCAGTGTGTGTGTGTGTGTGTGTCAGTCAGTGTGTGTGTATGTGTGTCAGTCAGTGTGTGTGTGTGTGTGTGTGTCAGTCAGTGTGTGTGTGTGTGTCAGTCAGTGTGTGTGTGTCAGTCAGTGTGTGTGTGTGTGTGTGTGTCAGTCAGTGTGTGTATGTGTGTCAGTCAGTGTGTGTGTTCTGCTGCAGCCAGGGGCGGGGAGTAACATTGCGCACCACCGCCCCCCCGCCCCCCTTCCGAAATTCTGCGCACCCCTCCTCCCCGGGGTTTGAGGCAGTAGTAAATGTGAACACAGTACCATGATTTCGCAGACGTCTCAAAAATCAAGGAAGAAGAAAAAGAAGGGAGGCATTACTGTGGAAGTTGCAGAAAGGAATTAAGGAATGAAAATTTAACCTCAGAGTCTGCATTTGATGAAAGACGATATGTGCAGCTTAAGGCAACTCACAGACGTATCCCAAGAATAGTGAAGAAAGAAAGATGCCCCTACTCAGACGCTGCAAGCTGCACAGAAAGGATTGATTGCGTCTTATGAACGTTAGATAAGGAGCAAGAGGCCAAGACTGCACTACAAAGCTGTCTATCTTGCAGCATTGCTAAGTGTGTCTCCAGGAGAAAGAAAGAGAGAGCAGTTGGAGAGGGACAGGGTAATCTGTCAAGTAAGCTGGGAGGAGGCCATGCTGATAATGCGCAGTACCAGAGTTTCATGGCTCAAGTTGGCACAAAATTGGAAGCCTCTGAGAGAAGAATTGCCACTTCAACCAGAACTACGTTCTTTGAGGAGATCTTCGAAGGGGTAAATAGCAGTTTGGAAATGGTAACCCAAGGAGTGCAAGAATCTCTATGTCCAAGTCAGTGAAGGAGATAAGAAGCTCCATGAATTAGGAGGAGGAGAAGAAGAAGAAAACAGTTGGCCCAGGAAAAGTTAGACGTGCAGACAGCACTGCAGAATGCAGAGAGAGAGTGCTGCAAGAAGAACGTGTCTCCCTGGAGCGGCGCACACAAGCAGAAAATATGCTGCAGAGTCAGCTGCGAGAACTGCGTACACATCTGCAGGACACCAAAGAGAAATGGGTAAATGTGAGAAGAAAAGCAGCGAGTTCTGCAGGAAGAAAGTTCCAGACTGCCTACAAAATAAGTATGATGCAAGATTATTTGAGTACCCAGGTGGTCCCCAAAGAACAGCATGAGGAGCTGAAGGCCACACTGAGGCATAACCAGAGCCTCGCTGGAGGAAGAGCTAAAGCTAGCAGATGAACACACATCTCCGCAGTCACAGCGCTGCAGGCGCAGATCGCTGAACTCAAGACACAGCTTGCCAAAAAAGGAGGAGAGAGAGAAGGTTTCCGTCTGGCAAGTGTGGCCCTGACACAGCGCTATGAGGTCAAAATGGCCGATGCCTGCAAATTATTGGACCACACAGCCCGTGATAAGGTCCGGCGCAGCTGGAGCTGGACAATGCCCGGAAGGAGTACCGGCAGCTGCAGATCAGAAATGAAGAAGATGAAATAATTTAAGCTTACTCGAGTCAGCTGGGAGATATGGAGTCGCGACTAACTCCAAAGAAGCCGACATGACAACTGCATTGAGTGGAAAAGAAGTGCAGAAGGACAGCTTCCGAGCTGAAAAATCAAATAGGTGGTCTTAATGAGACTTTAGGTGATACCACAAAACGGCAGTCACAAAAGGAGACCATGGAGCGTGAATTCTATGTTCCCACTTACAACATGTGAAAAGTCGCACCCGTCATTGATGCCCACATTCCTGATGTCCATGCCTCTGCAATGGAGTTGAACGTATCCATTGGGAAGTTCCAGATTCCAAAACTAAAAGAGATATTGGTCACAAAAAAGAGACCACGGAAAGTGAATATGTCCCCTCTGCCGCATGTGAAGAGCCTGTGTATCTGTGTCCGATGCCCCTGCTATGACGTTAGACGGATCCCTGGTGAAGTTCCCTTGCTATGCCTAATATTCTGATGCTGATGCAACGTCTTGCGATAAGGATAAAGCACCTCTCACAGATTTCCCATCAGCACTTGACGTACACAATTAAGTTGGCCTTCCATCAAGATTTCCCTGAAGAGCTGGAGGTGTCCGGAGTTGTTGCTGATCCTATGTTCCTGCAAAACTTGGAGTGTTGTCCGAAGGCATGTGAGTCGGCCTTCCATCAGGGACACCTTGCTAAACCAGGAGGGTTGTCAGGAGGATCACTGGTTCTCTGCCCCTGGCTTTGGGTGAACGCACCCATTTGGAGGTTCCTTGCTGCACCAAATGTACCTGTGGAGTACCCTCTGCCCACTGACAAGCCACCAGAGGTGGGTCACCTTGAGTCGCCATTTCATCAAGGCCTCCGGGAAGAGCTGGAGGATCGTCGGAGAACGCTCTTGGAGGGGGGGGGAGTAATGTCAGGATTGCCTAGACCTCCTGCCTAGCATAGCTTCCTGTCCACTGGGTGTGCTGCTGTCTTTGTGGCTCTTGGTCCTCTGTCTGTCTGTCTTCTTGCTCCTGTCTCTGTCTTTTTATAGCTTGCTTCCTGTCTGTTGCTTTTGCCTTTGCTGCTAGTCAGACTCCTACAGTAGCTCAATGCCTGTCTTTGATCCTGACCTGTTTTGACCTGTATCTGTACCTGTATTGTAGTCTGCTCACAGTAAAGGTCCTTGCTAGTAATCTGGCTGTCCCTGGTTATTCCTGCTCCCCGGTCTCAGTCCCTGCTCCCGTTCTCAGTCCCTGCTCCCCGTTCTCAGTCCCTGCTCCCGGACCTGTCCTGCCCGCCTGTCCTGTTCCAGTCTCCTCGTTGCGACCTCTGCTTGTACCTGACTTCGCTGCCTGCCGCCTGCCTCGGACCCCTGTGACCCTACTACGCTCATGCTGTTCTGGCCACCGAGATCCTACCGCCACAGGAGTCTCCGTGACCAGGGTCAGTCAGTGGTGTGTGTGTCAGTGTATGTGTGTCAGCAGTGTGTGTCATGGTGGGTCAGTCAGTGTGTATGTTTGTCAGTCAGTGTGTATGTGTGTCAGTCAGTGTGTGTATGTGTGTCAGTCAGTGTGTGTGTGTGTGTGTGTGTGTGTGTGTGTAAGTCAGTGTGTGTGTGTGTGTGGTCAGTCAGTGTGGGTGTGTGTGTGTGTGTGTGTGTGTATTAGTGTGGGGTGTGTGTGTGGTGTGTGGGTATGTGTGTCAGTCAGGTGGGTTGGTCATGTTGTGTGTGTGTGTGTGGTGTATGTGTGTCAGTCAGTGTGTGGTGTGTGGTGTGTCAGTCAGTGTGTGTGTATGTGTGTCAGTCAGTGTGTGTGTGTGTGTGTGTGTCAGTCAGTGTGTGAGTGTGTGTTGTCAGTAGTAGGTGTGTTCATGTCAGATGTGTGTGTGGTGTGTGGGTGTCAGTCAGTGTGTGTATGTGTGTCAGCTCAGTGTGTGTGTTTGCTGGAGCCGGGGCGGGGAGGAGTAACATTGCGCAACCGCCCCCCCGCCCCTCCGAAATTCTGGCCCCCTCCTCCCC